>CAFUXE010000850.1:468202-481392 GCA_903364295.1 Serranus cabrilla | reverse complement strand
CACCTTCCCCGCCGCTCATGCCACTTCCGCCATAAAAGCCCTGGCAGTGATCCACGTGCCCATTAGCACGCGCTAAATAACTGTTAACAATGTATTACCCAGACTCCCATACGGCACTTCTCCCCTGCCTCGCGTCCCTTCAAAGCTCACAGGTAATTATGTCAAAGGTTTTTAATAAACAGCCTATTCAGTGCTCAGTGGGTAACGCCTACATTCACACTGACAAAATGGCTTTTTAAAAGGACACTTGAATAATCGGGCCGGGCTCTGATTGGCTGAATGACGCACGGAGCACGCACCTGCACGTGATTGTATAATTTAGGCTAAATGTAAACAAATGCTAGCAAACCGTTTAAAATTGTGTCGCTAGGATAACAAAATGATTTATTATATTTAAAATGGTTTTATATTACTAGCTGTATTTTTCAACTGGAAAACGAACACGTTACAAGTAAATTCGTTCCATACTTAATCGTTCATTATTGCACAAAATGGTTAAAGACTACGCAGTAATAAATCAAAGTAACAGCCACGAGCCAGAACCAGCACGCGCTCAGCTTCCCGGCTGGAGGAGCAACCTGTGATTTACACCTGTTTAACAAAAAAAAAATACAAATACAAATTTTAAAAATACCTATTTTACTTTTTTCATAAAAGGGCATATGGCTGCAGGCTAACTGTCTTTTAAATACTTTATCCAATCAAGTTCAGGTGCTGACAAAGTTAGACATCCAACAGAACTGACACAAAGAAGCAGTGACACAAGAGGGTCTAACACACACAGCCTGAGAAATAAACCCTACATATAAAAATGTAAGAAATAAAAAATATTAAATGCCGAGGATTTTTCCAGTCAATAATATACGTTCATCATAAAGGATGTACAGAGCTGCCAGACTGGCAGAAAGCGTCGGCGGCAGAGTGGTGCACACTATTTTTAGACTGAGTCGCCCCCCAGCCATTTAAAAAGAAATGAGCGTATATTTATAGAGGCCCAGATAAGAATATTACACAAACCCACTGCCTCGAAACGCTTTCCGGCCATAGACAGGCCTGTAGAAGGGACTTTGTTTCTCGATGCTACAGCCTATGGGGCGTCAAAAAAGGCTTTGTGTGGCATCTGACCTGTGGTACACGATACAAGTGTTAAGAGGTGAAAGTACTTTATTTTAGGCGATATACCCTGGTAGTTGTACTGTATGTGACTTCTTTTTAATCCTTCTAATCAATCCGTGAAATTATTATTACATTATATCGTATTAAAATATTTTAGAACACTACCGGCAGATGGTATAGTAATCCCTAATATGCAAAGACAAGTGCACCTCCTAACGAATAAATAGAGAATGATAAACAATGAGAATTAGTAACAAAAACACTGTGATTTTATTAATAAAAAACAACATAAAGCTAAATTGTTGCAACGAAAATGCGTTTCTCGGTGAGGTCTGATTGAAGCCAACGGTTCATATTATTATAATAAAGCTGCGCCAATTAACAGTTACGCGATTAAAGTGGTGGGCCTAATGAAAGCCAGAGTCCTGCGTATTCCCCTGAACAAATGTATCCCAACTGAGAGCTCAGTGTTTATGAAATACGATATGAGAATAAAATACTGAGATATAAACATAATTATTATTATTAGAACGATTTCTGCTTTTAGTCTTTTTTATTGTTATTTATTTATTTATTTTTAATCTAATTTACAGGATGAAAAGGAAAACGAGTTGTTTTTCCGTTTTAAAAAAATATACTATTTCGGGGAAAAAGTAGTGTATGTTATGTTTCGGGGCTAATTGTAAAAAACGGACTTATTTAATGTAATTGGGACGGAACATAAATAGGCCATCATTAATGTCGTATAAAATTAATCACTTTGATTATCTTTGTATTTGATTGTGTGCATATACCTTTAAGAGCAAACAATACAGTTCTAAAAAAAAAAAGAGGCTGTTTGTGCTCAGAGAAGTTTTCGGGCTTCAGGCTTGTATTGAATCGAAACGTATTTTTCAAACAGAGTCTAAACTATTTAATTCTCACGGACTCATTAAGAAATATAACATTCTTGAATGCCCACGGGAAGTGAAAAACGAGGCTTTTGATCTGATAACTCACGCGGATATGGGCACGGGCCTTCCACTTGACGTCCAATCATTTACACTGAATTTATGCCAATAAACGATGGCGACGTGCTGTTTATTTAACCAAGCGGCCACGAGAGGCCTGCAGCTTTGCAGTGAGTTTAGCGGAGGAAACATCACTTAATTCAGTCCTGATGGCACTAATGGCATTTCATATAATCAAACACAATCAAAGACTTTGATGAGTAGCTAAAAGAAAGTAAATAATTAGCAGGTTGATTACTCATCGGTTGGCTAATTAACCTACAACATGTTTCAGGTTTTGCAGTCAGTTAATCTGTAAACGGGTACAAGAAATCTGTTTTAGAAACCCGCATGCGCACATACACAAGCACGAGCTCTAGGGCCTGTTTATTTATAACCAGGTTCTCCACATCCATATGTTGTACCTCCACACACATCCGCACAAAAACGCATTCCCCACGTGACCACACGCTCCTTTACGCAGCCCTGAAAATGTGGCAGATTAATTCCAAAGAGAATCCAACACATCTCTGTACTGACGATTAAATCACAAATATGATCCTGAATATCTGAATCGTGACTCTGACATATGATGCGTTTACTTGTTTACTGACCTATGCAGACGTTGGAATAGTTTATAACAAAATCAAAATAATTAAAGCAACCACTGAACGCTTTAAATGACAGTTGATTATAATGAAATTGACTCTTTGAATTTTTAATGTATTTATGCTTTTATGTGTGGAGGCCAAACCTGTATTCCTTATGCTATGAAAACATGGAACATTGTCTATTGTGGTTGTTAAACAACTCTGATATGTTAGACTACAGTTTTAATCTAGTACAGTTGCAGCTTCTCAGACGATTTTCTTTTTTTTCTTTCGGGATAACATTTGTGTTATTGCAATGAAGAAATTTGTTTGCACACTGAAGTCAAGGACATTATTACCAATATTTCACTGCATACACTAATGCTAGAGTGCATAATATTTGAGTTTTTGGTTTTTGTTTATTATATACGGCTTTTTATAATAATTCCATGGATTTGTTGCCATTTTGGACCTTTCCCTGCTGTTTGAAATGACATAAGAGATGATGATGGAGGACAGCTTTTGGTTATAGACCAGTTTGAAAATTCTGGTTCTTTAAGATGTGCCTTGAAAGGCACAAAGAAAGACAAATAAACAAAATTAGACTACATATTTTCTTTATATACGGGCCAGAGACCATAGAGTATCAGGAGTTCAACCAAATGTATTTTGGCCGCCCATAGTTGTAATGATTATCACATGAACAAACACAGACATTTCTGTGAGAACAATGCTCATTTCCAGGATAGAGCCACAAGTGCCCGTGCCGAAGGTACTAATGGACAGATATGCAAAGCATGTCGGGCCGGTGTGTGAAAATGCGCGCAATGCTCCGGAGAGACGCTCCTCGCACTCCTTCTCCTGAAGACATGATTCATTCACCAGCTCTACTTTTACCACATAAGGCGGCACGAGCGGCCCCCACAGCGGGCGGGACCAGGGGAGAGTTCCGGGGGGCTGTGATTACTCGTGATTGGTTGCTGTGTGCTGTGATTGACAGGTCGCCTTCTCCGGCTCTCCCCTAAGCTCCGGTTGTTGACACTCTCCAAAAGTCCGCGCTGCTCTCACGGATAACGGAGACGTTATTGCAGCTCGTCCCGGCTCCCTGTGTGTCCTCTGCTGCTTGGCACGAGGACGGGCACACTGCCACACTGAAAGCACCGGACTGTCAGCGTGGAATCACCTTTTTAAACATCTGTCTGTGTTTTGAACTTTTCTTGCTTTCTCCGAGCTCGTGACGCCTTCTTCTTCCTCACGTTCTTCTGTCTCGAGACGGAGAGAAATGGCAGAAAAGCGGCGGTCCCCGTGCGCGCTGAGCGTCAAGGCGCATGCATTCTCTGTGGAGGCACTGATCGGAGCGGAGAAGAGACGCAGGACGGCCGCAGAGGATGCGGTGTCCCCCGGGTACGAAGACGGAACTGATGTCTCTGATCTAACCGGGAGCCCCGGGCCGCGAGCTGACAGACCGTGCGCCAGCGACCGGGGCAGCGAGGCGGAATGTGCCAGTGACGGATCCCGTAAGTAAAGAACAACTAATAATAACAATAATAGTAATGATTACATAACTTTAAAAAAATACAAAAATAACTGAGTGGCTCTTGAAATGGCAACATTACCAAATTATTCCGAATCCATACAGGCCTACTAAATAAATAAATAAAAATGCCAATGTAAATATTGTCATGTTTTAAATGAGAGGTGGAATGTTTTAATTTATGTTTTTTTGTTTACTGATGGCCTAAACAAATCTTTAGGGTATTTAATAGGCCTTGAGCATTAATATATCCTATTACTATTTTTTTTAAAGAAATTATTTGAACTTGCTCTTCGCTCCTCGCTGACATTTATTTTTTTATAGCAAGCAGCACCGTTTTTTGCATCAGGCTCGTGCATGCTGTATTCTGCTTATTTCCGAGGAAAATTCAGTAATAAGAAACAAAAGCTGCAGATTAAATAGCAAAACAATGATCTACTTTGGTCAGAGCTTCTCAGTGGAAATGTGATATGATATTGTGGCCCCGGTCTAGTAAATATGAGTGGTGTGAGTGTGACTAATGTGAGCTGCTTTATGAGTTGTGTTGCAATCATAAACACGCCAATTAGCAGCGTATAAAGGCCGGGAGTGCCACGGACAGGACGCTCACAGGGCTGCAGAGAGCACGAACCAACCGGCCCTCACACATTTCACTGTGCTGCACTTGGCTGAGGATTTGTCTTTGTGTTCGTTTGGCTTGTTAGGCCCATGTCTAATGTCCATAAATTTCCACCACCTGGCGAGGCCTGTGTTGAACAGTGCAAATAACAACAGCGGTGAGACACATAAACACTGCTATTACAGTGTGCTCTAAACATGTCCCAGATATTAAAATACATTTTAACTCAAGTACTCCATCATCAAAATCATTATACAGTTCCTACTGGGATTTAAAGTGAACTTCTAGTGAATGTATAGTAAAGTTGCCATTTTCCTCCTGTATCATAATATATTGTGGTGTATATATTCGGTAATGAGTGGAGGGTGACCTTATAGTTTAAGCCACACATAGAATATTCTTACGAATTCTAAAACGTTCAGTGCATCATTAAAGAGTGACGCAATTGAACGAAATTATAAAGCTACTTAAACGCATTTTTTTTAAACTTCCTGCAATATTAAATAAATGAATAGTGTGTGGAAAAAAATGTGACTTTTGTGGGCTGCAGAGGTTTTGCATTTTAAATTATTGCTACACTCACTGTAATAGGAGGAATTCAATTACATGGATGTAATATAATAATATAATATTCGTATGGGCCATATGTCAAATCCAAAACGTGCTTTATGTAGCTAGAGTCTTGATGATTATATCATGTCCTCCTTTAGTGTTTGTGTGCTATTTAAATGTATTAAAAATTGAGCATTTTCTGTAAATCACAGGACCTTGGAAGAGAATAACTCCCGGCCTGAATGTGTTTCTATTAAAACGTGTTCATATCGCCTCTTTCTGACGTGCAGCAGAGAGCGAGGACGCGCTGCTGGAGAGCCCGCAGCCTGCAGCTCTATGTGCGGCGCCGGTAACCGGCAGCGGAGAGGAGACCCGCGTGGACCTGCAGGGATCCGATCTGTGGAAACGCTTCCACGAGATCGGCACGGAAATGATAATAACCAAAGCTGGACGGTAAGGGAGAACAAAAATAACGTGTTCAGTATTTACTCAATAAAATCAGATTATACAACCACATACCACACTGAGAAGTAAGTTTTATATATTACACATATTTAATATAACAGAATTGATGAGAGTCACACTAATGGCAAATTAGTTATTAAAACCCGGATTTGAACCAGACAATAGAAGTTCATGACAGACTTAATAATAAGTAATGTCTCGATTAGTATTATTATTATTATTATTATTAGTCATGAGTGTGTGTTGTAAATCCATGCAGGCTAGCTGATGTGAAATGTGTAATGCAGATGATTTATTTGCTTTTCCTGTCAGGCGGATGTTCCCCGCTATGCGTGTGAAGATTACGGGCCTGGACCCACATCAGCAGTATTACATTGCCATGGATATAATCCCCGTGGACAACAAGCGATATAGGTAAAATACAATACGCAAGCACAAACACACACACACACAAACTTCACAACGCATGACAGGGGTATAGCCTTAAAGAAGCTAGTCTTTAAAAAAAAAAAAGAAAAAGGAAAATGGCTAAATCCACATCAAATTAAACAATCGTGATATCAACATGATACAGAAACCGTAAATTAAATAGAAGTGGACACACGCATGTCTTATAGAACCGGAACAGTGCAGTCTTAATTTAGATTTCATGTACACAGTTCCTGGGACAACCCAGGATTTTTTCTATTGTGCAGTCCCAGCTCTGTCTCCACAAATGGCGCTTGGCACCGGGCTGCTGTCACGGCGGTTTTGCAGTCCCTTTTGGAAAAAGGCCTTTTGGATGCCTAACCTCTCCACCCGAGCAGGTCAAACCAACAAATGTCGTTACAATGCAGAAGAAAACTGCGTTTTATTGCAACGCCGACAATGCAGCCAAGTCTTCGCATGCTGAACTGATGGTCTGTCGTTTCAGACTTTCAAAACCGTTTATTTGTGAACACAATCTTACTGATGAGTGACATCCTACAGAGGACGTGTTATTCAGCTAGTCTGACAGGATATCTCACAGAAGTGGATTATCGTAATGTGAGGCTCACATGCAGCGCGCACTTTAAGAGCTGCAGGCCACCGCGCGAGTCTGCAGCTTTTTATTCAACCAAACGCTGAACAGCAGGTGATGAACACCTTCAGCCAGATGAGGAACTAATTAGTGGGTTTTCTAGCTGAAGGTCGTTAGACTTATAGTCTGATATGTATTTGCATCTTTTTAAACTCTAACTGTTAATTCCATGTACCCAGAAAATGTACTAATAGCTTTTGGTCTACTTTAAAAATCTAAGCGGACATTTGACTTGGCAGACGCTTTTTAAAAACATACTCATATAGAATGTAGCGCATAAGAAAAAGAAAAGGGGTTTGATATTTTTTCTTTTACAGATTACAGATAAGTCTGAAATTAATGATTTTTTTATGTAATAGACCTATTTTAAATTCCCATGACTGAGATTGTTTCTCCCGACGTTTAAATAATAATGAATAACAATAATAAATAACTTTTAATAAAAAAAAGAACAATCAATTATAAATCGTTCGTTATTTTCGTTGTGCATGTGAAACGGGTGCATCGCAGGATGAAAACAATAAAGCAAACTTTAGAGAGGCATGGTGTTCATTTACCTCCCTGTGTGTGTTCGAACTGTGAAGGTACGTGTACCACAGCTCCAAGTGGATGGTAGCGGGGAATGCGGACTCCCCTGTGCCGCCCAGAGTGTACATCCACCCGGACTCCCCGGCCTCAGGGGAGACGTGGATGCGTCAGGTGGTCAGCTTCGACAAACTGAAACTGACCAACAATGAACTGGACGACCAGGGACATGTGAGTGCGAGGACTGTCTGTAAAATGCTTACAAGATAATATTATGTGTATGATAGTGATGGTTGTATTTACCAAATTGGGTCCTCTTTAATTGGATTTTAATCCCCCTTATAAGATAATATAAGAGATAAGATATGACATTAATTATCCTGCAGTGGGGACATTTAGTTGTCAGCAGCTCAAGATACAGACACATAAAGACACATTATGACTTTGCAATTTCATATTTTTTATTTGGATGATCTTACTTATTTTTTCTTACTGGAAATGTTCAAATGAAAAATATTATTTTTCAGGTACATTTTTGTTATATCAAGAAATATGAATGTATTTTTAAAATTAGTTATCGCAATTCTGACATTGTTCTAAGCTCAACAATTTGCAGTATTGTGGATATTTGTGTGTGTGTCTATGTGCAGGTATCACGTGTTATATCCGTTAATAACATGACATTATTGCTGTGTCATTTAATCCTAAAAGAATCCCTTTCCCCTCCCTGTTCAGATCATTCTGCACTCCATGCACAAGTACCAGCCAAGGGTCCATGTGATCCGTAAGGAGTGTGGAGAGGAGTTATCCCCAGTGAGAGCCGTCCCTGCTGGGGAAGGCACCCGCACCTTTGCCTTCCCTGAGACCGTGTTCACCACCGTCACAGCATATCAGAATCAACAGGTACAGCTGACCTCCACACCACATTTCCTCTTAAAACCAAACCCACTGAATCAGCCAGCGTGGACAAGAAACCCATATGTGCATGCAAGTGCTACACTGACGGCCCCCTGCTGCCAACAGATATGTAGCTTTGTACTGTGCATAGTTACTTACTAGTGAGGGTTTAAAAATAACTTCTGCAGGTCACACTGGGACAAGACAGAAAAGGACTAAAAAATGTAAAAATGTAAAACATTAAACTTTTGTAGCGTAACAATTTTATGCTGTGTTGGTCAGGTCTGCATTTTAAAAGCAGTTTATTCTGAGTGTGAGTGTAAATGTGTGCGTGTGTTTTGCAAAGTTGAGCGAGAGTGAGAGAGAAAGTTCCTGCGGTTTTCCTTGGGAGTGTTTTACCAGTTCTACCAAGGACGCTTATTGGACTGATGATGTTAAAAAATGAAGTTTTTTCACTTGAGTAGATTTTTTAAAAGTACGTTTCTACACTGCCTGAGCATCCAATGTTTTCTAAATTTCGCCCACCAAATTTCAAAGCCATCTCCTTCAATGAGGAGTATCTACTGCTCTTTCTGTATTTTTGCACTGAGCCAGTTAGTGTAAGCTTTGAAGTAAGATGTTAGCTGGGGTTGGCTGGCCCACTGCGCATGATGGCTGAAGTCAGAACATGGTGGCGATGCCTATAAAAGTCCCTTTGGATGCGGGTCACAGAGCTGGGCCTTAAACACCACCCACAGCCTGGGCAGCCCCATGGCAACCCCACAGACATTATTCAACACACACACATGCACTAATTCACATATTCATGCACAGGCGCAAATTATGCACAATAAGAAAGAAAATTATTAGGGATAAAAGTGAGAAGTATATGTTATAATGGACTCTGTAAAAAGTAAATGTTTGGAAATAATTAAAGTCTTATTTTACTTTTCAGATTACAAGGCTGAAAATTGACAGAAACCCATTTGCCAAAGGCTTCAGGGACTCTGGCAGAAACCGGTGAGTTCAAGTCAACCACAGAGATTTTCACATTATCTAGTGCATTAGGGGTAATGTGGGATGCATGACTGCATTATATACTGGCTTGGTTGTGGTTTTTGTCACGGCTATTTCAGTCAGATTTTATGGGGAGCAAAGCTTTGTATTTATTTATTTTTTTTATAATGGAAAATGTGCAACAGCCTCCCATTAAATCTGTCCTAAATGGCAGAGAAGAAATTGACTAAACTGAACAGACGTGGCACATATTATTATGATTTCACCATATTAAACGGTGATTCATTTTCATTTAAATGTGCTAACTTTAAAGGCACATTAATCCCCACAACTGCACAGCTACAGGCACATGCTCCGAGAGGGAAAAATCTAACCTCCGCTGCAAACCTAAATGGAGCGTCAGATTCCAGTCGGCCTCGAGAACATAAACATCAACAGCAAAATAATAAAAGTCAAGAGTGTCCTGAAGAAAATCTGTATAAACACATTTCTAAACATATATAAACACAGCATTAAAACAACACAGCAGTAAAACTCCAACAGTCTCCAAACAGCCACTCCCCTGAGGCCTCACAGAAATCATTAGAGAGGAGGGGAGAGAAAGGGGGAGAGCAGAAAGAGGAGGAGAAGGGACGTGGAAAACAGAACATTTGAGAGGGAGGAAGGTAGAGAACAGCAAACTGGATAACCCTGACAGCTGACCCTATAAAAGTTAAACTCAGGAAGGCCAAAAAAAAAGCTCCCCTTAAATATTACAGGAAGAGTTAAGCAGTTTGCTAAATAAACTTTTGCTCTGATAGGCTGCTTTGGAGCACACAGAACCGCTCCGGGCAGCTTGTCTAAATTATCACCGTGGCTACAACCCCGCGGGGGGGAGGACTTTTATCCTCACGCTAACGAGGGGTAACAGAGCACTCGCATTACCCCGCCACAGCAACCCTCTGCCCCACCTAGAGGAGGAGGGAGACGCAGATTGGGGGGAAGGGGAGTCCCACCTCATAAATCCTTGCTGCGGCTTCCTGCTCCTTCGTCCTGATTCGCCCGTAAAAGCCGTGTGAAAGCAATTACCTCCGAGCACCCGGCTGGCAGCAGCCAATCGCAACGTGGCGTTTATGCCCCTCATTACCTGCGGTCTCCATGGAGATGGCAAGAGAGGCCCCACGGGCGACTAAGATGGCCGCCAGGTGGTTGGCGTAATGTGAGGCATGCTGGGAGAGAGCGGCTGCAGCTGCATCAGTTACTAAACAAAGTGCAAGAAAATGAAGTTCTGCTCAGTGTGGTTTTCTGATGACTTATCAGAAATGCTGATTAATGTATGTGTGTTAATGTTTTCATGTATGTGTGTTTTGCAGGATGGGTCTGGAGGCGTTGGTGGAGTCTTATGCGTTCTGGCGTCCATCTCTGCGAACACTCACATTTGAAGACATCCCTGGTATCACCAAGCAAGGTAGAGTTAACCACAGTTCTCTGGATACTGAGAATAAAGCGGTTTTATCTTATGAACCCTTGGTGTTGTTCGCAGAATCCCCTCCAGACACTGTTCTCCTTTCCTACATGTAGCACCGCAACAGGAGATTATCAGTGTCTCTCACTGACTGGAGATACCCTGTTTGGTTAAGGCAAAGGGTAGCGTCTGGATAGAGTGTGTAGGATGCAGGACATGACGCAGATAACAAAATAGCTCGTTGTTAGTTGATCATTACCAACCAAGTCTCTTGCCAGCCGCATGATAAATGTTATCAACTCTCCCACTCGCTGCCTGTCATTTCTCCAGTCAAAACCTGCTCTTTTCACAAGGGCCAGATGAACCAACAAACAATGCCATCATGGACATTGATTAAGGGGCTCACTTTTTCATTTTTCTCGCTCTGTTTCTGCAGGGCTCCCCGGAGGTCATGGTGGGATTGGACCGCCATCTCACCTGCTTTCCACATCTCCATGCTCCACACCTTTCCAGGTGTGCCCTCTCAGCCCACCGGACTACACCTGCAGCCGACCCACCCACCCTCTGCATCGTTATGGCAATCCCCAGGAGCCGTTCCCCCCTCCCAGAGGTCCTTCGGCGTATGAAAGCGAAGGATTCTGTTCTCTGCCTCTCCCTGCTTCTCAACTTGGCTATCTGTCCAACCCCACCTCACAGGGTTACGCTGGGCTTCGCCTCCACACACCACCCTACAGCCTGTACGGTTACACATTCCCTCCCTCACCACGCCTCGCAGCCAGCCCCGATAAAATGGCCGCCGCTGCCACTGCCAATCATCAGAGCCCATTCCTTGGCTCGTCTCCCAGTGGGACTCTAACGGACAGTCTGGGTGTACTCACTGGAGGACAGCAGGGCTTTTTGTTTGACTCTCGGACTTTAGGATTGGCAGGTAGCCAGTCGGGAGGTGGGGCCTCACAGGTCACAGCCCACATGGGCTGAATTTAACTCCTGACATCTAGGACTGTCACGAAAACCAAATGACACCCTTGAATGGGTGCAAGTTGCTTTTGGTTCAGACCATTCTACGAATTAATCTTCCATGTGCTGAACAAGCATCAGGCTGAACTGTGGACAGATCCAGCCATTGCCTCTGTGAACATAAAGAGCTCTTCAAAGCTCGTTAAACTGAGGGGAATATTTTTATCAACTTATCTTTCAACTACGTTCTGTAGGACATACATGTGCAGCTGCAGTGGTCACTTAAGACAGAAACTTCCTGTGGCTTTGGACAAGGAGTCCTCACGCTGTAACTCAGTGACTGAACTGGAGCTGAATATGGATTGGGCAGAAACTGGGCTGGCCCAGGCACTCAAAGCAAGCACTTGAACCCCTGGCAGGAGGCCCTGAAGCAGTAACTATTATACTCATGCAGCATTCTGCACTGCCTCCTTGATCTCGCCTACTTTGGATGGAGTTACTGAACACTGCTTTTAAACTTCTAAACTGCTTTCATGGGATAGATTGACTAAATTCCTTTTGACAATTAAATTCTTTGTCATTACATGCCTGATGGTGTTCTTGGTCAAGTCTTTGGACCATGTAGTCCATCTAGTAATACGCACTACAGAAAGAGCCTTTTCACCACTCAGACTTAAAAAAAAAAACTTTAACACACAACGCCAGGACAGCCTGTCATATTAACATGATGACATCATGGCCATAAGAGACCATGGGAGATATTCCAGTGACAGTTATGGACTGACGAAGTTAAAGCCACGGGAGAATGATGGATGATGGACTGATCTACATATTTTACGTCTGGTTTGACAGACGTTTCCTTGATGCAGCTGTTTGGATGTCAGGCTGAAGTACATCTTCCCTTGTGCGACACAGACGTTACTGCACATGATGACTGTATATAACGAGACGAAGCCAGATGGGAGGAGAGATGTGTATAAAAAGGGCTGTGTGACCCTACGCACTTAAAAAAAAAAAACAATGCACCTGCTTCTGCTCTTTAGACTGGGTCAGGTATGCAACAGCCAGCCCTGAACTTGACCGAATAGCTTTTCTTTGCAAACACGCGCTACTCCAGCACGCCCTTTGGCCGAGGACATTAACGTGTTCTGTGACCTTTTTGAGCCAAATAAAATATATCTATTCATGTCACAATGTTTATATGTAATCAATATCTTACTAATTTAACTGATTTCTTATTGTTTGTCAAGGCAATTGTGAACATGTGTGTGAGGGTTTTCTTTTCACATTTTTTAAAAGTAAATCAATTATAATGCCTTCAATATAATATTTCCTTGAGAAAACAAAGAATGGAGGACTGTATTCTTATGTGTTTTCACTCGTATATGTGCTGGTCATATTGTGTGTGTGTGTGTGTGTGTGTGTGTGTGTTTGATAAAGCAAAGA
>CAFUXE010000850.1:442316-461257 GCA_903364295.1 Serranus cabrilla | reverse complement strand
AGCTCACAGCAAAAAGAATAAGCCCTGAGTCAAAGCTAGGATAAATACAGCCGCATGATTATTATTTCCATTTATAGACCTCACACACCTGCAGCCTTTGTCACACTTGTAGAATCATTGCTGTCTACAAATATATACTGTCAATACAGTTCTTATTATTACAAATACTTAATCCTATTAGCAGGTAATGGTCAGGATGTTGGATATTGCTCACACAATCTTCAGGTGCTGTGGATTGTGTAGTTTAAGTACAGGATATAACTTGTTATTGGGCTCAATTTTTAAATATATTGTATCTGGTGGTTAAAAAACGAACATATTTTGCATCTTTAGCAGATGACATTATTCTTAAAGGATAGGTCAACAATTTTCGAATTCTGTCTCTGAACAATTTTTTCATGAAAACATAAACAGATCCCTTTTCAACACAATTCCAGTGTAAGAGATGGAGGTTCACAGCACTGGTTTTGAAGGTACTATGTGGAATGAAAAAAACATCCTGTTGGTTGTAGACGTGCTTGCACTGCGCAAGACATAACAAGCATCCAGTTCATCGTGATTCTAACTAGCTTAACACAAAATTCTTGTTTTTTGAGCTTATGTTATAAAGCAACAATGCAGATGCACGTCACAAAGTTACAGCTAGCTAACTAACCTTAAAAAAAAGCAATATGAAGAAAGCCAGCTCAGAGATTTGATCCCAAAATCAAAACAAAGTTTCCTCCATGGATCAAATGTCCAATTTTGACATAACTTGGGGAGGTTCTCAGTTTTTAAGTTACGTTACAATCTAGTCACCCATTGGCAATACAATGCGAATGATTCATGTAAATTGTGACACATAGTACCTTTAAGTAAAATATGTTCTAATCTTTAGCCAAAGTTAATATGAGGCAACAGAAATCTGCCTCAGAAAAATGAAGCATATTCTAAAGCCACAGTATTATTTTCGTTCTTTTGTGTTGCTATCCCTCCACTGTAGCTCAGAAAAGACGGATATTTGTACTAAAAAGACTAACTATGGAAGACACCAACTTTATTTGTCTAGCTCAGACTGCTGAAGCCTAATATTAGCTTTAACTGGACTCAAGAATGCATCTTGGCTCCGAACGAGGACTGTGGATTTTGTACCGATCTCTTACATTAGAATCATTTTAGGACAGTATCACTTCCTATGGGCAGAAAGGGGAAACTACAGCAAACAAAATGTTTAACTGCGCACGTAAGTATTGTTTAAAGACTATGAAAAAAGTCAACCAATGTTTTAAGTGTTATAATGATCACACTGATGTCCTTACACAATGAACAAGACGTTCATTTCAGATTGTGCTGATCTGAAGACACACAATCTACTTTGTGTAACTGAATCCAGATTCTCTGATTTCCACAGGTCTTTGTGGACAAATCATTTAAGTATTTTACTTTTCACTTTTAATTAGATTCATAAGACATTTTATAAACCCAGTAAACCCAGATGGAGCAACATATGTTTTGATGTCTAAAAAAAGAGGAGCTGATTTATCTTATTATTGCATGCAGAAAGATAAATCAAGCACAGATCAAAGCAGTTCAAATATTTAAAACCCTATTCATGTTTTGTATATTTTGCCTGCAGGTCTGAAAGCCAGGACCACAGAGGGCAGTGCGGTGAGGTGAACCTGGGAAAGCCTGCAACAGCTGTGAGAAACCATCAGATCTGCCATTCCTCACACTTCAACAGCCAGCAAGAAAGCGATTTATGACGGCCGGACAGGGAGAGAAAGAGACGGAGGAAAAGAAGGACAGAAAAAAGGACGGATTGGGGAGAAGGAGACATAAACAGAGAGAAGGAGGGAGAAAGAATGAAATAAACAGAGAGAAGGGTAAAGACAGAGGAGCTGAAAGGAGATGTGATAAAGCAAGCGAAATGTAAGAGGAAGGAAAGATAAATAGACAGAGAAAAAGGAGAAAGAGAGTGACTGAAAACGAGACAAGGGAGGGAACAAGATGGCTGACTGGGATAGCGTAAAGGACAGAGATTTTCGTGTTTGGAGCCAAAGAGCAAGACGACAAGCTCACACTTTGAACATGTAAATATTATCACACTAAAACATCTACATGCTGTAAAGTGTGTATTATACATGTGTATGGTCCTGTTTTATGATTCCCTCGTCCACTGTTTGATCAGCACAGTTACACACGTGGCAGACACACCAACACAAGACACAAACACACATCAGCTCCAAGGTCGTGCCTTTTACAGGGACAGCTGAGTGAATAGTGGCGCAGTGCTACGACCAAAAGTCATGGCAGACAGCCTAATGACAGGCTTAGCTCCTTGGATGTGACAGCGTGTCTCTATATGCTTTGACTAAAGACAGTAATGTGTTAAATTATGGTCCCTATCAAACTTATTCCTAGCCCCAGTGATACCCTGCCTGAGGTATGCCATGGTAACACATGCTAAGTGACCTCGGAAAACGTACACCAGCATATTTACCTACTATGTTCAGTTGCTCAGTTGTCTATGGGCTGAAGCACTTTGTTGCCTCATAGATGGCAGATGGCTTCCTGCCAGTTTGGATAAGCTGGTAGGAGTAAAAATGTATTTAAGCTACCTAAAAAAGGCTTACCTAAATACATATTTCCAGAACATGGAAGATGTTGGTCTACAGCTGCCTCTAGTTCGTTTGTTAGCTTTGTTAATTCCTTACCCTTTAAAACACCAAAGTCACATAATAAGACAAACAAACTAACCGTTTGAGGCAGTGGTAGATCAGAAACTCCTGCAACATTAAAATGACTGTTTTTGTCAATGGAGACTGGTGGCTTTGAAAAACGCAGAGATGGATGTACCAGCTAGAGTTCCCTGTAATTAAGGGCTGCATGATGTCAAGTGGAGAAATTCAGAATATAGCACTTAAAGTGATGTTTAATTATTTTTCCATTTTTTTTAGGATGATTATACCATGTTTAACTTCTACACTGGGATCCCCCCTTCTCGTCCACAAGGTAATATATATGGATAAGGACTTCATATAGCCCCACTTCAAAAATCCACACTATCCCTTTAAATATCAGTTAAAAAGAATCTGTTGGTTAGCCGCTAGGTCTAACTAGCTAATTGCTATTCCTGTTGTCTCACCAGAAGTTAGACCCAAAATCATTACTACATTAGCACCCTGAGATCAGAAGGTGGGATAAATTACTGAATGATGCTTCATCAAAGCAGGTGTGGTTGACCTCAGATAGAGAACAGACTCCCTACACTCCGATCAAACCTGCTGCTCTAACAAATGAAAGATATTTCCTTCTACACATGCACACATTTACTGCTGTCATGTTCTCTCTTTCTCTCTGCTTGTCTTGTCTGCGGTGGGTTGGTGGTGTGGAAAGCTACGTTTATTTGGTCTTTTAATACAAGCTGACCCCTGTCCCCTGGTGTGTGTCCGTATGTGTGCATGTGTGTATGTGTGTGCACGGGTCCAGAGAGCACTCTCCCATGACAACTACGTCAACGACCCAGAGACAGTGTCGACAGAAGACCACACCACACGGGGAGAACAGACACATGAACACAAATACGCTTTAGCACATATACACTCATATATCCAACAAAAACCTATTGCACATCGGAGAATATATATGTGTGTGTGTGTTTGTGTGTTTTGGTCTTGAGGAAATCTTCAGCATGTGTTAGATGAATCCCCGGGGCTCTCACTCAACTCTGATTGGCTGGCTGGCTTGCTGTATTTGTTTCCACAGCGACAGAGCTGTCACTGCCTCCTACCACCCAGGTAGAGCTGTCAATCACACTGGCTCCCAGCCAACCACGCACCGGCCCTCTGCAACCTATCACAACACAGATCCGCTCCACCATGGAGTTTCCAACAAACCACCAATCGTCTGATAATAATAATCGTGATTGTGAGAAATTATAAATGACTTTTCAAAACAAAGCTGGAATGTTTTAAAGAAAGGAAAACATTTAAAGAGCAACTGCTTTACGTATGCTGGAAACAACACTGGTTTCTAATGGGACTCAGAGAAAATCATAAAGGTTCATTTTAAAGGATGAAATATTTCAGCACTAAAATTCAGAACAGACGTTGCTTAATCAGAACTTGGCCTATGCTTAAAAAAATTGGCCAAATCTAGTTCTTTAATCACAACCTTACATTTGGTACTGCTCATGGTGCATTTCGTCATACCTTAAATCAAATCATCATTATTATTATTATTGCCCCTCTTATTTATGACTTCAATGCTCCAGAGGGTGTTTAATCATACATCTTTGAAAGCTGACTTCACTTCTTGTCAGAAACTAAAGAATGTCAAACATAAACAAGAAACAGTCAAGGCTGGGTTTGAAATATCATAATGAACATACAGTATGAGTGGTGGAACTCAAGAAAAGTGAAATTAATGTGTTTAATTAAGATTTCATTAACTACATGGTTCATGGTTCATCATGGACATCTATCATTCTTTACAAGTGTCTGCATAATTCATTAGTTTACAGTGTTAAAATGATTGTTTTATTATGTGTAAACAAACTGCGAACATTACACGTCCAATGCAATTATTTGCAAATACGACAACATGGACGATCTGTCAAACTTTATTAGTCCTTTTAACCCTGACAAAGGCAGAACTTTGTGTGTTGCTGCTGTCGCAAATTCTCATCGCTCCCAGATTGTCAAATATTTGCAGGCAAATATTTAGCATTTTCGTGACGAATAATATATAATATATGAATAATATAATTTATTCGTCATGTCCACAGTGCATAAAGGCTGCATCTATTGCATTCTATCAACAGGCTGTCCTCTTTTAAACACTAGATCAAGGTATAGTGAATAACAGATTTACATTCTGCAAAAGTACAGTTTAAAAAATAAACTTATCTATTACAGTGGTGGCAGCACAGGTGTAACATTAATTTTAGCTACATTGCACTGAGCTGTAACAGAGCCAGGTCTTGTACTGAGTGTATTGTGCATGCTTGCTTATTGGCATAGTTTACTGTGACACCTGGATGGCCCAGAGCCATTGTTAATGTTAATTAACTACACCTGCATAGTTCTACTTCGATAAGGTCTGTGAGCCAGTTTTAGCACAACATGAACTGTTTAATGTGCTAATTGAAATAGAACACTACAAGCTACAGCAAGTTACAATTTCATTTAATTAACTTTTTCAAAGTTAGTAATTTCTTAAACCTGTCCCATTGAAACCCTGGATGGATTTTTGAGGAGTAAAGGACTTGAAGAGCAATGACACAGAACCAGGACTTACACATGTTCAGAAAAACAGGCAAACATCTACAAGAGGTTCAGAGAAGTAAGCAGAGAGAGACAGCAAGGCAAACAAATGTCGCTATTACAGAAGCCTTTCCAGGTCTTCAGAGGGACGTCTGTATTTAGTGCAGAATTATTGGTATACAGTATCTGCATGTGTTCGGGTCAGAGAGATAACCACTAGTCTCTCAAAAAGACTCATGGGCTGAATGATTGATCACATTCAAATCAGTTATCGCAGTGTAAGGGAACGCAATTTTCAAAAGGCAAAAGCAACAGCTTCTTTTTATCCTACACAATCTAATCAACCAGCAGGTGGGAAACACCTGGCCCTGTGTGCTGCACCCAACACATGCTGCCCTGCACTCAACACAACATAGAAAACCCTCAAAGACTAACCATCTGGAAGAAAAATACACACAGCACAATACATCCTTTTACCAGTTTTTCAAGTTGTACAGTTTCCTATACCAAGCTGTTCATAGATATACGTTCGAAAAAGAATGCAGTGAAATATGCAGGAAGCCTGATTAATTGTGAGCCAGGAGGTGCTGCTTATTTGATGTCATCCAACAAACACAGGACTCAAGTGAAACGTTCTTGTAAGATATCATACAAATGCATTCAGGAGAATAAATGTCCTTTCCATCTGGCTGGTTGTAATGTTTGTTTTGATCTGGAAACAGAGGCACAACTTTTACAAACAGATTACAAATCTTTTTTGATTAATCTGAGAATGGAATATTTATTTTATCCAGATGGTTAAAGGAGTCTCTCAGGAAACTAGATAAACCTTTGATAAGTCTTTTAAAAATTCATATACATTTCCAATGTATACGACTGATACGCGAGAAGCACAAATTGGGGCAACGGGCCACTATGCAAGAAACTGGCTTAACCATCAGGAGCAATTTGGGATTTATTGTCCCACTCAGAGACATTGTGACATGTGCGGACAGGAAGAGCTGGAGGTCAAACCACCAACCCTCAGATACTGGCAACCTGCTGAGCCACAGTCATCCCAGAATGCCACAGTAACCCCAAAATGTCACCTTCTTCATGCCAGATTTGTTTTTTGGTCAGGGAATGTGATAATATGTGTCTGTCTGTGAGTTTGCGTGTGTGTGTGTGTGTGTGTGTGTTAACATGTGTTTGGTGTTAATCCTTGTCCTTGCTCAGCAGTCACACACACTGCTGTACACACACGGAGCAGTGCGTCCCCTGTGGGCTACAGTAGCTCCCTCTGTGTGTTTGTGTCTCAGCTGGATACTGTAAAGCTTTTTCACTGTAATCACTGATCAATAGTAGTGATGGGCTGAACACACACAGAGCAGCTGGGGACACAAATGACTAAATAGCCTCTAAAGAACCTGACAGCAGACACTTAAATCTGCTCTGTTGATTCAAATTACTATTTAAGATAAAGCAGAATTATTCCAATTTATTCCAAATTAACATAATCAAAACACTCACATATGCTAACAGATAACAGGCACAGTCCTCTCCCTCCAAACCACACACACATGCAGGTCTACAGTATGAAGCCATCATTAATGCGTTGAGCCGGATGTTGCTGTGACCTTTCTCTTTTTAGGCCTGACCCCAGCAGATGACCCTGGAGAGGGATTAGTCTCTGATATGCCTAATTAACCCCCCAGCACACTGCTGAGACTGGAGCAGCAGCTACTCACACACACTGCAGCACTCTCTCCCTGCTATATTTATACTTTCTTTCCTCCTTTCCTTCATTTGGTTAGGGTTGGGAGACTCCTTTACTTGTCATTCTCAAATAGAGAATAGCCAAGAAAGAGAACTCATTTTCAGACCACAACTTTCCGCACCACCTGCTATATTCATTCATAACCACCTCACCATAAAATCGACCAAAAATCAACTTCTTATCAGAGTTTCCAGACACCCCATCCACCTTGACCCATCCTCTAATACTCCTCTGGCTCGAGCTAACCCCAGCGTAATCCCTATGAAGCCTAAACAAGTGTGTTTTGACTGTGGGGTTTGGAGAAAGGAAGCAGATTGGATTTCCAATTTAAAACCGGAGTTTACAACCAACAAAAAAGAATCCATGGTGGAAACCTGCGGAAATAAGTCTGTTAAAATAACATGTATATGCAGACTCACATTGAGATGAAAAAAAGAGAGTGGTTGCTAAACTTCCACTGCATACCCTTGAATAGAAAAATATCACATTCTTTTCTTCTCAAAATGAATTAGATAGTATGTCATTTAATATTCAATACGTTGTTTAAGGTTTCTTAATGAGCAAGCCAATTGAGATTTGTAATTTTCATAGAGTCTGATAGTGTGCAGGAATTATTTGTTTTTTCCTGTCTTTTAATTGCAATAAACTTCTATTAAGAACAACATTTTGGTCGTAAGATCTTCGTAAAAGGAAATGATGGAAATTCAGAGGTAAGGCCATTATAATATGCTTAATTTACCCCTATACACATTCTATACCTACATCTCCTACGCCTAACTTTACTTCAGACAATCACACACACATGTAGAGACACACACGGCTCACAGATGCACGCACACAGACACAGTACAGTATGTAAAGTATCCTGGGTTGGGTCGGGACGATGCAACTCGACACCTGACTACAAAACAGTTGCACAAAACCAGACACTCTATTTAGAAGGTTACCAAGCAACACCCTCAAACCTTTGACTTTTAATTGGCTGTAGTAAACTACATGAAGACAGTTAGTATATTTATCTGTAGAATTATGTGACACATGCTAACTCCCATCCTGTTCACACCTCCTTTGCTCCTGCATGTGTGTGTGTATATATGTGTGTGTGTTTTAGAGCTGGTGTTTGCATCAGCACATTTGTTATCTGTGACAGGCAGTTTTGGGTGCAGGGTGGACGAATTGGGTTCACTGTAAAATATAATGCAGCTTAAAGATACCAGTTAACCATCAACAAACGCATACACACACACGCAACATTTCAAAGGGAGCAAGCCTCCACAGTAACACACAGGAAACCAACCATGTCCATCAGTCTGTGTGTGTGTGTGTGTGTGTGTATATGTTCTTTATCTCTTCACAGAGACTTATGGGTACCTCCCTACAGCTGCAACTTTTCCCAGCTGTGTCATTTTGATAACTCAGTGGTTGTGAATGCATGTCTTTGTCTCCATCACAGTATAGAAAACATATGTTTGTGTGAATGATCTACCAAGGCCAGTGTCTGCCACACAGGTGTGAAGGTGTGAAGGAAATGAAATAACCCACCTCCGAACACTTATGCGTGTGAGTGCTTGTGCGTGACCTTGTGTTATTGTGAAAGTGGGTGTGTGTGAGAAATTGTACACTCTATGTGTGAGTGACTGTCTGATATTGGACATATCACACGATCGCATTACATTTTTTAGTCCCACAGTGCAGCAGTTTGTGTGTAAATGTTCACTTAATTTTTAATTACTGCACCTTTGCATTGATGCATTGGTACACACGTTCCATCACTTGTCGATCACAAATCATGATGAAGTTTGAGTTTTTGTACATATTTTTATTAGTGTGATCACTCATGTGAGGACAGGGGGAGAGGGACTGAGGTGGGGGAGGGCAGAGAGGACAGAAGGGGGGTAGCTGGTTATTACAGGCATCCAGAGAGCAGGACAGATGGTTAGACACTGGTCAGAGTTACACAGCAAAAGGCTGTAAAAGAGCTATGGGAAAACCATGTGTGCGTCACATACACACTCTCACACATATGTACACATATGTACACTCTTACACTCCTGCAATCGTGAGCACATTTGCCAGGGGTGATGAGAGGTGTGGGTTCAGAGAAAGAGGAGAAACAGACATCCAGAAAAAGAAAGATACTATTTGGGAATGTTCACATTCAACAATTATTTAAATCAAACTAATTCCAGGGTGCTCGAAACCCACATCTCTGGGTTAAATTATTGATTCGTCCTTAAAAGTATATGCAGAAACTGTTGCCGTTTGTAAACACAGTATTCATACTGGGCTCCTGCTCCCTGGCACAACTAAAGTAAACACCCAGATTTACTCTTGTTTTAGAAGCTTTGTTCGCTTGATGTTTCGCCTTGCCCTGTTTTCTGTGTTTGCCATTTTTGTAGCTTCATCTGCATAAGTGACATCCTGAACAGTTCATTAAAACCATTTTGGTTTGATATAAATGCACACACCAAGTGCCTCGGTCTTAGACCCCATAAAATAGATCCAATTGGGCAAGGAGCATAAGCAGCAAGACAGATTGTAAACAATCCACCCGGTTAGCCATTTTTTAAGGAGGTAATGAAGGTGATAGTAAAATTATGACCCAAGTTGTTAGGTTGTCTGTTGTAAACATCCATCACAGTGGACAGACTGATCCTGGTTACACTTCAACAATACAGTACTTGATGCAGTTGTATACATTCATGCTACCCGGCCATTTACCTCCAAATCAGGAGGTAGCAAAACTGTTGGCTTTCTTACATTATGTATGTATATTTGGGATATTGCTATATTTCTATGTTGCATGACTACAATGTATGATGTGACTTTGTTATCATAACCGGTAGAACCAATATCCAGTGAAATTACGTTTTGAGTGTTGGTACTATTCAATGGCAAATGAAGATACTGTCCATCTTTTGCACCATTCACTTTTTTTCAAAGATTCAGCATAGGATCTTTATTTCTTATCTTTGGAAATCTTTGTACTTTGCTACAAATTACAACTGAAGTTTGAATGATGAACATGTTGGTAATGATGCTTAGTACCAAAGGCTGCATGAAGTCTCGGAGCCTAAACCCTTTCTAGGTCTACAGCAGAACAAACAGCCTGAAAGACAGACATGAGATATAAAGTGAAGAAAAAACAATAACACTGCAGATTAAAAACCAAGTTCTTAGCTAAAAACCAGCTAGTTATATGGGTGCATTTTTGTCCTCTACAATATCTATTCCTGTAACGACAAACCAAACAAAACTTCCCAGATCATAAAAAGAGCAAAATTACTCCAGAGTAGCGTCAACAGCCTCTTTTCCCGAACTCTGCTGTCAGCACCCTCAGGATCCGGGTGACACATCAGTTCACTGGAACCACAGACAGGCGCCAAGGACGAGCCTAATCTTCTCACACATCTCGCTCTGTTTCTCTGCTTTGGTCTGTCCCACTCTGTGGATTCTCTCTACTCACACCCGCTTACATTTACACCTGCAGTGAGGCGTGACTATCTGAGCCAGGATCTTTACGGAGGCAGGAGGACAGATGAGACCGGCAGGGAGGGGAAGCTTCATCTGTAACCAGTTGTTCTGTGATGGTCACTGTTGGTTTTTGGTTCTGCTCTGTTTAGACTTGTTTGTGTGTATGTTTGTTTACAGTTGTGTTAGCATCCGGGCTTACTAAACTACACTGCTAACAACAACTCACCTCTCTGACAATATACTGTACGGGCTGTATCTATAATCTGGGAAGCGGAGGTTACTCTTAGTTCAGGATAACAGCTTTGATCAGGTATTTTTCTCAAAGAGGACAAAAGGACAAAACAAATTAATCAGGTTAAGAGTGTCTCTCAGGTTGAGCTGCATTACGTGTCCCATCACGCCATGTTGCAGAAACAGTCTGCGTGTTAGCTGCCTATTCTGAGCGCGCTCCATTCCCACGACCAACCCCGCTGTAGGAGACGCTGCTAGGAAGGACACGGCATGCAGATGCCAATGTAGCATGAGCTCCTACCCTGTAAGACCCTACTGCTGACGGTCACACATGCATGTGTGTGTGTATATGTTCATGATATCATCTCCCAGTGCTGCCATTACCCACACCTTTCCATCCGGTTTAGACCCATGACCAAATAAACACCATTCACACTCCATCTCAGTCCACACACTCACACACACACATGTAAAGATACAAGGCCTTGTGTAGGTAATTGAAATAAAACGGAGTGTGAGCAGAGGTTATGACCTGGTGTTTCTGGTGATGCGCTATTAACCAGAAGAGCTACAGTTTCCCTCATTCTCACTTACATTCCCACCATCTTTCATACATCTTTCCACATGATTTCACATCCGACTTCCCATCATTGTATATTTATAATCTAAGGAAAATATGTCTGTGTGGATTGTAGCTGGATTTCTCGTGAACCCTAAAATTCACCCTTTTTCACTTGCTGCGTTGCACTGCGGGGTGCTGCATTATGATATCAGAGTAGAGTTCAAAATAATAGAAACACTATAAGGAAGGCTTTCATTTCTCCGGCTGCTGAACAGAGGGTATGACACTGTTGTGATTTTAGTTGACACGTGTGCAATGTGAACAATCATGCTATTCCTTCCGATATATATGCGGTAATCAGACCACAAATGACCCAATCCTCAGCTAGCTCACCCGGCAGTCCCTCGGCGTCACTCCCCACCGCTCAGAGACTATTCTGCTCCAGACCTTTAGTTCGCCGCATACCAACTCAAAACAGCTTGTGCAAACCACAGCACCATGGAGGCCTGCTGATCCAGCAGTGTGTCGGGGCAGTCCAGGTTTAGACCCCCAGTATTCTCCGGACCTGCAATCCGCTCTTCTTTTGGTAAAGCACGTTCAAAACCGTTGATGTAAACACCAATAATAGATCTGCATGTGCAAAATAGTTTAACAGGAACAACAAAAACTGTTGTGTAGAGTACACACTTGAGTTTCAGCAGTTAGGGCAAACTGAAAGGCTACGAAATGTTAGAACTGTCTTGGCTTTACCCGTCATCACCAGACATCAAATCTACAACGACAGCCCATCCTAGAAACTGGGGTTGAAGCGTTGCGTTTCTGGAACAGAACCGATGTTCCCATGTTGCCCTTCACTCCTCCTTCCTCTCCTCTCATTTGTTTTCTCTCAGTGCTAATCTAAATTCCTCATGAACACCTTCCATCACACGCCTGATGATCCGTGCACGGCGCCCTCCCTGATGAGACTGTTTCATCAGTCCTCCAACACACACAATACACACTGTAGTGTGTTCCTGGCCTTGACCTTTGACCACATCTCCCATAATTCCAATGTGTTTTGATCCCACACACATTGCCCTCTGGGCGCCAACAGATAAATCCAGTGGCCCTTCACTAACACAAATAAAGCGGCACAGACATACACATTCAGACTGTATGTTTTAATGTGTGTGTGAGAATGTCTTTCTGCTTCACTATACATCCTTATCTGCACAACTGTGTGTGTGTGTTTTTCTACATGTCCTGTTGTCCTACATGTACAGTTTATGCATCTGGCTGATGATGGCAGAAGTGATGTTAGCACGCTGTCAGTGTGTGTGTGGCCTTGAGCGCTCTCCCCTCTGAGAGTTGTATTTAATTTAGGAGCATGGCTACGACTCCCTTGACTGCTGTAGGCATTACGCTCTGTAACGCTGCAGGGGCCCACAGAGTGGCTGGAGGACAGGAGAGTGAGAAGAAGTTGGTATTGTAACAGGCCCATAATGAGTAAGTGCAAATTTCCGGAAATCTCCAGGTCCCTCTTCCTTCAGGTTGGGGTCCCGTTACAGATTCGCTAAGCTGTGACATTAACAAATCTATCATGTATTTTTTTATTAAGGAAGAGCAATTAGGTGCAGCAGGCTTCATATTTTTGTGCTGAGCTATGTGCTTTTGCTGGTTACATTGGCCCAAATTTAAATTAATATTTGAGATTTGGACAAGTTATTAATCAAATTACCAATTTACAAATGTTAAACCCTGAACTTAAGCCGAGTCAATTAGGGATTTTTCGAATATGTAATAAGCTAATTCAATAGTAGATTCTGATTCAGTGAAATGCTATGAAATCTAAATCTATTCTTCCTCGACATGTTCCAACCTCAAATTCATTGTCATCTCCTCACATGAACTGAGGAGGAGAGGGAACAAACAGAACAAACTACTTTTCATCCCGATGACACAGCAACTCGTCAAGATCCAATTATGCTTTTTGTACTGTGGCAACACACATCATCCAAGCTTGTGGAGAATTTAAGTTATATGGTCAGAAATCTAAAATTACGCTCCAATTTATTCCAAAAAGTAAAGGCCAAGCCACAGATGTCTGTGTTAACCTCATGCCGCAGTCTGAGGACATGCACTGTCTTACCTCAAATCCAATTACAACAACAGAGACTGGCGGTTAGTGCGTGTTGCGTGCATGTGGGCTGCATGGATGGATACATACGCTGCAAAGAGTGTGTTTGCATCTGTTGTCTCTGTGCCTACATGAGCACAGCATGTCTAAACAGAGCCGTGCTAAAGCCTTGTAAACACTAAACATAGTGGGCTGTGACCAGCATGCTGCCATGCTGCTTGTGATTAGCAGGTTACAGCAGAGTGATCAGAGAGAGCCAGGCAAGCGGAAACCAGAGAATGTGTTTTATGCACATCTTATTTTAGCATATATTTCCTAGAATTAGCTCCACCATGGCTGGACTAATTTCAGATGAAGGGATGTAAACACTAAATATAACACTGCAAACATCCGACAGATGCAAAGAAAGAAACTAATAAAATGCAAAGGCTTCTTTGCCAAGTTAGCACATAACCATGCATCACTGTGCAGCACATACATATCCATGAAGCAGATGCTGTGCGGGCAGTGGAGCTGTGCTATATGTGTTGCCTGTAAACTTTTCCTTTAAAAGAAAGTTCTAAAGAGATTAACATCATAAACAAAAACAATGTGACCAAAATGCAATCATGTGTGGAAAATGTGGACATTTCTATTCGTGTCTCTGTAACAGGACAGGCTAAAAATGCATTTAGGCCAAAGGTCTAAGGTGTCTCATTATCAAGTTCAGAGAGCAGATGTCTTTGTGCACAACACTTCCTTAGCATACAGAGGTGCTACCTGAGGTTGTGTGGGATCAAAAGGTGTCTCGTCCAAGCAGCCCATTACCACCATAAACAACCGCTGACACACACTCAAGTCCCCTCTTACCCCCGGGTCAGCCCGCTTTGTGCTCTTGTTGCCTTGTTGTCCGTGTCTGTCATCAGCCTCCCCTACACACACACACACACACCAGCACTGCTGGCACAGGGGCACATAAGCAGTCAAAATAAAGTTATCTTGAGGTAAACATCCACATAGCAATATCTCAGAGACTAGGGGCGAGGGAGGAAGGGGATGAAAGAGGCAAAAGACGGAACGAGACAGAGGGAGGTGTTATCTGTGGCCATCAGCTTCACAGAGAAGGTGTTGAAAGGAGAAAGCCCCAAATCGTAGACATCTGTATCCGAAAGAGCAGGAAACACACATTGACACAAGTGAAAACCAACACCTCGTAACCTGCGTTCCACCTTTGAGCTTATTAAGGCTCAAAAACACTCTTCAGGTAAACACAAGCTGGGGCAGATGCCGGGTGTGTTTCAGCAGCAGTCAGTGAGGCGTGTAGGCGACGCTGTGCAATCATGGTCACTAATCTAAACACATATACACACAGTGCTGCACTCTCTTATAGGGAACGTGTGTATGTGAGTGTGTATGTGTCTGAGTCAGAGCAGGCTGCGACTGTCTTGTACAAAGCCGTCAGCTGTTGTGGCAGGAAAGGCCAAATCACTTACATATTTTAAAGAGAGCAGGGGTAAGAAACAAAGAGGAAATGAGCGGAGGGGTCTAACAAGAGCTGCGTGTTGGACTGTGACTGTGTCAAAGGGGTGACAGCATGCTGGCAACACCTCCAGAATTAACACCTTATTATTCACACATACATCACTGTGTGTGTGCATAGGCATGTGTCTGCATTAAAGGCAGGAAATGTGGATGTATGTGAGGCAGGTTGGGTAAAAAATGGGTCATTATTCTTTTTGAAAAGTTTTTTTTTTTTTCAAGCATCATAACAGAAAGACATATGCTTGAAGTCTACCGTGCTATTTACCAGTACACTGCTTTAAACAAAACAGACCCCAGCAACCCCCACATGTCTTAGTACAGCAGGATGAATGAAGCATCTTGGAATACCTGCATAAGCTGTAATCATGAGTTACTTTCAGACATTGAGATGGTGTAACAAACATGATTTATTACTGGAAAACACTGCAATCTGCTTTGAGCTTCTGTAAAGGCTTATAATAATAAATATCTCATGATGGATAAGTGTTGAGTACTAGTGCAATGTGAAAGATATGGTCAGAATTTTAGCTTAGAAAATTAACTGCAAAGTTAAACTCATATTATCCGTATTAGAGTATATGAAGAAGTGCGTCTATGTATTGTGTTGCAGAGATATCTCCTTAAACCAGCATGCTAACCGGCTGGCCCTGGTCCATCCTGTCTTATAATACCACTTATGAGTCACTGTAGTCAACAACCTGGACAACATGAGACTGCAGATTACTAACCACTGCACGAATAGTGGTGTTACAGTGATAATGGAGACTTGGCAGCATGAAAACGTCCCTTACTTAGCCCAGCCCTGGAGCCAGAAGTCTACAATACTTGCACAAGGTGAAATGCTATTTTATTCATGTTTCAGTATGTTTAAGTTTTCCAGTGTTCAACTGTATGCAATGCTTTGTTTGTGTTATATCATCCATCTCGAGCATACATAACATTCCACATGATGTTTCACCATTTACAGTCAGCTTTATGATGCATAAAACAAAAACACAGGAATCATCCATAATTGAATAAAACCTTTCCTTCATGGCATGTCGGGGCACATGAGAAGGGCTAATGCTTTCTTTATGGGGCAAAGCGTCTCTGCATGGTTACTGACCACACCAGGAAACTGGAGATGGACCGTGGGCTCACCGTCCACCTCAAAAACTTCCTCTACCAGTCGACCATAGCCAAAGACACATACATATTTATTTGTGTTGTGTGCAGTGTTAGCTGGCGAGCAGATAAAACAGGAGAGTTTGGTTAGTCACGTAAATAACTGGACTGATCATTTCATTAATCATCACTGTCTGCAAGTTGGGATCATAGGTTATGATATTGACCTCCTGCCACTTCCTCTCACCCTGAAAGTAATTCATAACAGCAACTCAACAGTTCCCTCACTTTGCCTCTCCCAGACTCCCCCCTGCTATCTGCCTCCCTCTATCTATCTCTCCCCCTCCACCTCCCTATCACCCCTCTCTGCTCCTCCCCATCCTACAAGACTTGTGTGCACCAACAACCTTCATACGCAGCGAAGATAAGTGATAAGTGCTCACTTGTGAGTGTGTGTTTGTGTGTGTGTAATTAATGAGCTTGCGGGGGTGAGGACATTCCGTCAGACGGCAGTCTCCATGCACAATCAGTAGTTACCTTAGAAACACACAGGAAAGAACCAGATTTTCCTTAAAACACACAAACTTGGACAGAGGCAGCCGCCCTCCTTATTCCAACATTTATCCTATCTCTGACCTTTTAATTACACACAATTACAGGGACAAATACACACACATTTATCTCCTTTATGGCTCTCCTGTGTCTGATATCAGAAGTGTATCCTGAGTCCTTGCTCTCCACAGTTACTACCCCTAACTTCTGCTAGTGCTCTCCGTCTTTGTAGTCAGTTGGTTCTGTCCAGTCGCTGTCCAGTTGGTGAAGCCACGGTTATTTATCACCCGACGGTGAAGTGGAGGGGGCTTGCCGGGCGCCCGGGCCTTATTAGTGAGATTTACAGTGTGCAGGAAAGGCTCTTAAGGGGGAAACTCTCCTATAAGCACCATCAGCTGTTCATCAGATAACACCCACATAACTGGACCAGTCCATAGGCCATGCATGAGAACTCAAAGACACAAGGCAGAGCGGAAGCATGCCAATTTCCCAACACGTTTAAAGCAAGAACTGAGGTGACCTTCCACCGTCTGAAGTGGTATTTGGTGAGTGTGATTGGGATATTTTGGGCTTTTCTACTGATAACCTCAAAATGATGATGAAATCTTGGTGTATGGTTATCTGAGGAAGAGGAAATATTTTATATTATTTCCCGTGAGACAAAACATACTTTTTGTTTTATCTTATTGTATTTCAGCATTTCAGCATATTGAAAACCTTGAGCTTAAAAATTTGGAATAGATTACAACATTTCCTGTGTCAGTGCATTCAAATAATAGCAAAACTATTTTACCATTAGGTGTAGTGTTGTAAGTTTTAATGCTTCAAGAAGAATCTAATTCTTAAGTGGTCTGAGCCGCAAATGGGAACACTCCTTTAGCAGTGTGAATGCCACTGCATCCTGAGCCACATTAAGGGGATAGTTTGGGATTTTGGACATGAAGTTGTATGCAATACTCAGCAGTAGTTTAGTTAATGCAAAGCTATTAGCTTACTTGCCGAGCTCTGGTTTCAGAGTTCTGGACAGTTACGATTGTAGAATAGTTCCAGCAAGCTGGCAGGGTCACGAAACTACAAGATTTTACCCCACAAAACTACGTGTACACTAAAAGGTCACCCATGCCACCACAAAACAATGTTCCTCATGCATATCAAAAACTAACTTTACTTGGCACTACTTTGTTTCTTGAAAAAGCCAGTAAACACAATGACACCAGCTGCAGCTGATGAGGACCGCCCTGTCAACTGATGTCACAAGCTCGTCAGAGAAAGATTCATGTTGCACTAACCTAGCAGAACAAATATGTTTGGCATATGAGTGAGCACTTTCATTTTAATAAAAAAGCTACCTTCTCTTGAAGTCTTATAATGAAATATAGTGGAGTGATTATTCGCAGCAAGACATACAGACACTAAAAGGTAGAATACTCAACACTTCCTGATGTGAAAGCTTCTGTTTCATTCCTTCTTTGGTCGCATTCTGTCAAAAGCCCGTCTCTCTCAATGCATCAAACCTCACCTCTAGAAACACAAATAGCCTTTACAGGCCCACACTAATGTGCTGGTGTGAGCAACGTTTGCCACTGTCACACATGATGAAGCCCCTCTAACCAACCTTACACAGTGCAAGTGTTAAAGTTAAATGTGTGCTTGTCATATCTCCTGTCGCTAAGCGGTAGGCCTGCATGCCCTTATCAGGGCTCTAAGTGCTGGAGAGGGCGCGAAAAGACGAACAGGGTCTCTGTCATGTGTCTCTGTCACAGAGGCAGGGTTCAGGATCTGCTCTGATAGCAACCAGCAGCATCATTTGTCACTTAGTACATGCGTAAGTGTTGCTTGACACACAGATAGTCACATTTATGAGCTGGTGTTTATAGTTTACCCACACACAGAATGTCAGAGCCATTTCCTCAAATAGTCAAAGCACAGTAGCTCCAAAATCAAATTGGTGTTGTTCTGCTGAAGCACATAACAGGTTTCAACACTAAAAAAAGCAAAGCTTTATGATTTTGATTGTGTTATAATGTTACGCAAAGTCTTGCAATCTTTTCGCCAAAATGTATTTACATTGGCAAAATGACTTTATTGAAATAGTGAAAAACTCTCCAGCAGCCACTGTGGTTTCACTGGCATCAGACCGACGGACTGATCAGGCACAGAGCCCTTTCAGGACCTCAAGTTTTGACATCCATTCAAGCCTTTAGCTGTGATGTTATATGTATGAGCCCACTAAACTGATCTTGTGGAGCATTTTCACTATCATCCATATGCAGAAGCTTCTTCCTTCCTCCCAGCCAGCAGCGGTTGTGGGCTGGACGCTCCGGACTATGAACGCCCTTCCTCAGAAGCCAAAGAGATTGCAGTGATTTCTTAAGTTGTTTT
>CAFUXE010000850.1:430929-442119 GCA_903364295.1 Serranus cabrilla | reverse complement strand
AGGATGAAAGACTACAGGGAGAAAACCACAGAGGAAGAGTGAATATTTGTGTGTGTATGTGAGTGTGTCTGTGCGTGCTTGTGTGTGTGAATACAAGCGGCCGTATTTACATGGCAAAAGTTCATTTCTGCTCTTTGAAGTGGGGAGTATCAGTGTCTTAAGAAAACACACTGAGGAAAGGCCAGTTGACTCTGTGTGTGTATGTGTGTGGGGAGAGAAAAACAGAGCAAGAGAAAGAGATGAAACCATTAATAACTTCTTTATCACCAAGGTCCCTCGTTGCCTTCATCTCCTTCTCATCCTCCCTTCATCCTTCTTCTGTCTCTCTCAATCTCTCCTGCCAGGCTTTCTTTCATTACTTGTCTCGTAGCAGCAGAATGATGGGGCTTGGTGGCTCCAGCCCTCATAAATTTGATAATAAGTCTCCTCGTTAATGTGATACTAACTCCTTGTGCATATGTGTGTGTTTGTGTATGTGTGTGTGTTTCCCCCTGTCCTCACCCTTATCCACTACAGAGACAAAAAGGGCTCGTCTCCACAAAAAGGGAAAAGCTTACATACACAGAAAACAGGGGAAAAACAGAGTGGAAAAACAGCTGAAAACAAATGAGAAAAAACAAGTAGATGATAGCTGGAGTAGTGGAGAAGTCTCCACATTAGAAATAAGACAAGGGTTAGGGTTAATATGAGGGTAATAATTACTGTTACTCAAGAAAGGTTGAATGAAGGAAATAAGTTCTTAACCTCTTAACCTTTCGCCCACTTTTATATAAAATAGGGGCTGGGGTCCAAGGATTTTAGTGGGGGAGAGCAGGTCAAGAGTAGATGCCATAGAAGTGGTGTTCAGCATCTGAAAGCTGGGAACCTGAGGATTCATTTGAGAAGCAGCTAAGCACTGTGTGTAAAGTTGTTTGAGTCACAAACCTGTAATAAAAAATGTACTTGTTGATGAAATAACTAAAATGCTTAAAGTGTTTAAGGGCTAGGGTTGTCAAAAAAATCCCTACTCAGATACTAATTGATACTAATAATTAGTATCAGATAAGGTACTCATTTGCAACAGTATTAATACAAACAGTGCAGTCTTCGGCCTCCTCTATTTGACACACAACTTCACACGCGCACACACACACACATATACACTAACACCATTACTAGCAGCTGAATACATGAACACGAGTTGATGTTCAATACAACAACATGGCAGGTACTGCTGCTGAAGGAGAGCCTTCCTGACTGATTTTGATCTAAAATGAAAAAAGTAAAGATGTTCATAAGCCAATTTGCAAGGAATGCTACAAACAAAAGAGTCAAGTAGCACAACAACCTTGGATAAACATCTGATAGACCAGCACCCCGGCCTTTATGAGGAGTTCGAGAGGTCATTAAAGTTCCCATTTCAACAACATAATAGTATTTGACAGTTATCTTAAACATTATAGGTAATAAGCGGATAGCAACATTAGCTGTTCTTTTTATCTTACTTGCTTATTTTCGTTCTGTTAGTGTTCATTTAGTCTTTTAGTGGTCTTACACTACCTCAGTCAAATAACTGATGTTGCTGGTTGGTATTTGTTTTTGGGGGGAATTTTTTTCAACACTTCCTCAGAGTCAGAGAACCTATAAATATTGCTGTCTTATTTGTTTTTGCAGTACCTTTTTTTGTCATACACTTATGTTACTGTATTTTTTTTTGCATGTTGTTAGTGATTATATTGTTCTAATACTTTTTAAAAAAAATAAAAATATTTTTTCACTGTGGTATCAAAATGGTATCAATTATTATTGGTAGAGTTGAAATTCTAGTATCATGACAACACTAATAAGGGCTAAAAACACAATGACAGGAGTATAAGAAAAATATATAATCCATAGTGTCTATTTGCATGTGTTTTCTTAATTTTCAGTGTATTGAACTCTCGGGGCCACCATACAAACAGTCCACGGTCTGTCACACCTTTCACCCTTCACCCCGTAACCACCTTCACGTCATCCGAAAAGACTGCCCATAAAACATTTGACAGGCAGCATGTGAGCCCTCAGATGATGATACCATCAGATCACATTTTCTTACCTTTGAGTATTAATAGACACAAAGACACACAACATGTGCACACAGGCTTTACTGACTTTAAGATGTCTCGTAATAAGTTTTACTGCAGTGAGAGAGGGGTGGAGAAAGAGAGTGAGACAGAGCCAGAGTGAGGCAGACAGACGGAGACAGAGAAGTGGGGAGCTCGCTCCATCGCCACCATGTCTAAAGGAGCTGGTATCTCCAGATAAAATAATCTGGTTATTCTCAGCAGCACTGGGAGGAGACATGCCTTTTACATGGCGTGACCCTGTAAGTGTGTGATTGTACATGTGTGTGTGTGTTAATTACATCCACAGGGAAAAGATACAGAAGATTATGGCACATTAACATTACTCTGACTGGAAAGCTGGATCAAAGAAAACACGGGATTGAGCAAGAGAAGTTTGACTCAGAGAACCTGATTAACTAGAGAGGTGCTTCCGTAACGTGTCACACATCAGCATACGCGCATACAAATAATACTCACATACAGCCATCAACACAAACCTGTGAATAGTGTCATCCACTGTAGGTTTGTATGATGTGGTAATTCTTGCATGTCTTTATTTCTGATCTGAAAGGAGTGTACAGTTCCTCACTGTGTACTGGAACAGGACAGTATTATGCGGTGAACCAATACTTGCGCTTTCTATGATTGCTGGTTTAAACCCACCAGAAAGAGGTTTGGATAAAAGCACCACATGATTTATGATATCCTCAAATACAATATACTTGATGCCTTCTAATTTCATCTGTATGGCATAATCTACAGACAAAAGCTCTCAGATTCATATTCTTTTTGTGTTAGGGCCCAATTCTGGTTAACCTCCTGTGGGCCTGGGCAGAGACCACTAACTTACATGTTTATGAAGAAAAACAGGACTAACTGGAAATATTGATGCTGAGAATATTATCCATGCTCAACAATATCTTGTATTTGTTATGATGGACATATATATTTTTGTGCATTATGAAAAGTGTTCACTAACCCAATCTTTGCACAGTATCGTTGGTTTTTGGCTTTCACCTACCATCTATCACAGGAGTTAACAACTTCATTTTCTGTGTTAAATTGCTATGTTCTTCTGCCATTTTTACTCTTCAGACCTTACGACTAAGTTAATCCTTAAAAAAAATAATTATTTTTTAAGTAAAACCCACCTATGAAAAAAGGAACGTCATTAAAATGTTGTCTAATTAAAAGCTGTGTAAATTAATGTGTCCAGGGTTATAATGATCAGAATGAAATAAAGACCCAATAATAGCCCAGATAATACTGTGCATATCAATTTTCTTAGCAGCTAAAAGTAAAATGAAAACACACAAGCACAGAGAGAAGCTGTGGTGTGTCACCGCTGGCTGATACTTTTACCATCAGTGAAAGCATGGTGTTCATCTGGCTTCCACGACACTCATGATGTGACATTCCTTTCACTTCTGCTCAAATATCCTACCACTCACACATTTTCAGAACTAACTGACTCGATTTAATGACATTCAGATGAAATAAAGACTCCATTTCAAGGTTTCTCTCTGCTCAAGACCTAAATGAGCCCTTGGCTGAGATTGCTATGTGGAGACCGACCAGAGAAAAGGGCCTGTGACCTATTTTGGGTGCTGAGCCATAGCTTAAGTAACCACTGTCATTGACAGCCTTCAATAGGTCTATTTCCAACTGTTTTAGTGGCTCAATTTTCACTGCCCCATTGCAAACAGATTGTGGGGTTAAGGCCAGGAAAATAGTCATAGGTTGAAGTTGTATCCAACAGTTTTAGAGTGCAGAACTTTTGATGAAAAGGGTCAAACTCTTTAATATTCTACTTCTGTTGACATACATTATAAATTCAAAGGGTTCTGTTACCGTTTCAGTAAAAAGTGGCTGCACCATGGAAGCGAAAATGTATGAGCGTTATGAATCAAAATAAACTGTTCTATACCATTATGGAGCCTACTAATCTTTGTCTAACTTTTACCTAACATGTCACTTCAGTGCCAAAGCAGACACATACAGTGTGATTATATCCTGTACTTTTACACTATGTCCACACAAATTACTGTTGCAACTGTTGCCCAATATGTTCTCATGTAACCCTAAGATAGAGATAAGACAATGCATAAAAATGACAAAAAATGAGTTCAAATAGGCCATGAGACTGTGGGAGGTATTCAGAGTTTTGTACTCTCTCCATTTGTCTGTGTTCAAGAAAGAGTGTATGCGTCTGCAAATGTGTGTGGGTGAATGCGTGACTGGTTTTTTCATCACATTCTTACAACGCTCCACTCTAACTGTGATGTCATAGCCTAACCTCCACCGACCAATCTCCATCAGGCCAATCACAACTCACCACTAGCTATCATGGTCATAATTATCATCGTCTCATGTCATGGATAGCCTCTTGGACGCCATATTCACGAGATACTGCGGCTTTGCTGAAACCAGGTCTGAGGTTACAGGAGGACGGAGGAATTACAGACGAATCCTGGATTTTTAGATTTGCAGACATAAAAAAAAAAAGCTAAGCAGCCTCTGGTGCTGATATATCCTCAACTGTACCAATGGGAGTAAAAGTGTTTTTAATCCCCAGTGTTGCCCATCAGGCAGCTGAAACACAGCAGAGGCAGGGCTGTTGAGAAGCTAGATAACTGAGCGATGTCATTTGGGTAGTGGATGACTGGACCTGAGCCTTTCCTATCAGACTGATAGGTAGCACTAGTCAACATAACGAGGCATCCTCAAACAAGACCACACACCCACATCTAATCATTCCCTGTAATCACTGCTGTAATTATCACAAAATTATATGCAAATTCAGAACTGGGGAAGAAATTAGGGGTGTTTTTGTTACAATATAATATGTAGATTCTTTGGACAATAATACAATATTTGTTAATAAGTCTACCATGACATGTTTTTGGTTCAATCCAGAGGCCTGCAATCAATATTTTATGCCCATTAAACACAGTTACATGTATCTCACCCCACAAAGAGCAACTACAAATGATTAGACATGATAATTACTCATCTCACTTTTTAAAAGTCTTTTAATTAAATAACTAAGAATTAATCTAAAGTGGGAATTACAAAATAAAGTTGTATCTTAATGATAAGGATTTTGCATCAATATTGTCACTTTGCATCAATCATTTACTATCATTAAATCAAAAGATTGATCCAGACTGAAGCATCATTACCCCGGTAGCAGAAGGGAAGGATGGGAGAACAAGAATCCAAAGACATACTGTTACACTTTATATCTGCTGAGATGTATCAGCATGCAATAATATATGGAGAACTCTTTTCCATTCTTTCCATTAGAGACTGTTAAGGTATGTCATGAACCTTTAAAGTATGTAAGGGTTAAGTGCTCTTGCATGGCTATTAAATAGTAACAAGTTTATCTGCCAAGTGGTGTGTGTGTGTGTGTGTGTGTCACTGTGTGTCCGTGTCCAAGTGAAACCTACAGGTATCTTTTTAGTACTTTGACCAGAATCATGGCACATTGAATACACATAAAACTGAAGGTGAATATTCGCTTTTTCCGACCTGCTGAGTTTGTCCTGGTTTTTCCATTATAAAGCTGATCAGAAGTGGCACACGCAAATATGACACACACTTTCTCTTGTTCTCTCTCATACACACACACACAAACCACAGGCCCTCACAGACCTATAAGCGCCTGTTTCTAAGCATTAAAACACACAGAGGCCCACGGGATGGGCAGCGGGATAAACCGACATCAGTCAGCTTAGATCGAAACGACAACACGCGGCTGCACACGAAGCCCAAACTGCCCAGAAGCCTTTTTATCTAAACATTTAGAATTGCAGCCATATGACCATAATAATGACCACTAACATTACAACCTGCAATCTACCTCCCAGCAGCATTCTCCTCAGCAGTATTCATCACTTCCTCTTTGGTGTAAGTCTGAAAATATTTTTTAAAAGGCTCTTAGAAATCATTCATTATTAAAAAATAATAAATATACTGTCATGGACTTTTCAAGGCATCTAAATCTTACTAATTAAGGCCTTTTGGAGACCAATGCAATACTGATTTAAGAGGGGTAAAAGTCATTGATAACCGATATGGTGGCTGATATAGTATTTATTTGAGCTGGAATGAAAGTAGACTTTTTGTGGATTATTTAACCTTGTTATACATTGTCATATATTATACAAATAATGTATTACACTGTCAGCCAATTCTATAAATGATAACTGAGAAAATAAAAGCTAAAAAGGAATCAAATAAACAGATAAACATAATTACTATTCAGTCAATTGTTGACTATTTAAAAAAATATATGAAAAAAAAGTATAGCTTATACATTTCTAAATCATGCCAAGCCAGGTTTTCTGCATTATATATTGTGTATAAAAACTTTTCATAACAGCACATATTGGACAGCATTTACACAGATACCGATAAGCCTTTGATGGGTCATATTGGTCAATATCTGTCAAAAGATTTATCTGTCAGGCTCCAATTAACACATTGTATCCAATTTGTTTAACTGGTGCATCAACAGAAATGGTTTTAGGAGGGATTACATGCTAGATATCTTCATAAACAGTCATGTGCAATAATAATATCCATCTTGTCTCAATCAGGCAGCTAAGGGCCCCCAGGGGCCACAGATGGGCTTGGTGTTCATTATTACTGCAGTATAATAGTGCTGGGTGGTTGGTTTGAAAACCATCTTTTCATCAAACTCTCACAAAGAAAGGAGTAAGCCTATTTAGTCATATTTTGTCTTTCCTTTACTTTTAATGAGTGACAGCATATTATGTCTGTGTTCAAGGTACTGATGCATGCAGAGGAATGCACACAAAGACTTTGTTTAATTCTTTGGGAAACAAAGTCCACAAAATAAACAGATTTGAAGTCGACACAACTACAAAGTGGAAATCATCACATTGGCTAAACCACATGAAACAATAACTATTAAGTCATTCTCCTGCCCTCTTAAAATCCATAATATGTTGAGTCTGTTAATCGTTTCCTCGCTGGGTAAGGACATGCTGAAATGTGCTGACAATCAAAATAGCATTTGGTTTATTTTCTCTCCTCATGGTTACCCTGTATACATGAACATAAAACTTGAAATGCAACTCATGGCACTGGCCTCAGCACCCTGCCAAGCAATGACTGTCTGTGTGTGTGTGCGTGTGTGTGTGTGCGCGTCTTTACCCTGTTGGGTTTCAGATTTATCTTGATTGTTTCCTTCCACGTTTCTTCAAAAAGTTTTCATGTTTCTCGAGGGTGAAACTTTATGTCGACTGTGGTCTCTGGGTTTGGTTATTTTTGAAAGCAAATGCGGAGGAAATATCCCAAACATTTTAACGGCCTTTCTTCAAAGGAAGTCGACTCTCTGTTGAATTTAATTAACAGCCAGAATTGAGATTGGCCTTAAATAGCATGGCTTTTTACTGGGCTTTTCAGAACTAAAACATAAAACCACATTTAGCAGTCATCAAGTCTACGAATCACCACCCCGGTTTATTTAAGTACAAAATTAGGCTAAAATGGGAGAAATCTTTATAAACATAGTGGGACATTTCTGGGACAAGCCTGACTTGACTGCAGGCATTCACACCCAAGAAGCTGCCTGTAGTTTTAACAGTTTACATTACAAAGATAAATATGGAAATTAGACAATTACATATGCTATTGTTCAAATGTAATGTGCTTTTAAGTACAGTATAAGCAACTATTCAAAGTATTTTGGGGGCATTTGACTTTGCAATTACATGTTCAGCATCTTAGTAGACCAGGACGCCCCATATAAGAACCTTAAGCAGACATGCAAGCTAGCTCAGTGTATCCAGTTGACGAGACTTAATGTAAATACACATTTAATTGTACATTTACCTGCACCAATTAGTGTACTTTGTCCTTTTTTCTTGTATTTCTGCCGAGGCCAGATCCTACTACAGTAATGTATAATATAAACTTTTTTCTTTAAACAAAAAAAAAAAGAAAAATCACTAAAATTGCATATCAAAAGGTGAGTCCTGTGTGCCGTATGTAATGATACATTTTTATATTAATAGAATTTAAGCTGGTGGGACTCATTACATGGAAATTAATAACAGAAAACATGAATTTTCAATTATAATATTTGTAAAATAGATGCACTACTGCATCTCCAAAACAAAAACAAAAAAATCAAAATGTTCCTCTTTTTTTGACAGTCCAAAGACATTTTAAAGGTTTATTGAGCTTTAGAAGTCATTATGTTCTCAACAAATAAAGGAACTCTGAATCTTAAAAACATTCAGATGCATGGATGGATGGATGGTTTCCACCAAACAGCGGTGGCATGCACATCAAATTGACTCTTTTTGTTGATTTTGAGTCTTTCATAATGACATTTTGTCCTTTTTTATTTACTGAATAGCATAAAGGTAAGGCCAAGCTTGAGCAGCTGATTCACCTCCTCTTTGCTCAACATGACAAAGAGACCCCCCTGAGGCCAGTCTCAGTACTGCACAGCCCGTCCCCCAGAGGAAACCTCTGCTTTAAGAAGGGAAGGATGGAAAAAAGGAGGGGACCAGATGTGGGAGAGCTGGGTGTAAGGGCAAGGGCAGGTAAAGTGACAGCATTTGTACATGTGTGTGTGATGTCTTCATTGGTCCACTGCAGTGAAGACCAAGGAGTGTGTGTGTGTGTGTGTGTGTGATGTCTTCATGCTGGTCCCACTGGGCTGTGGATTTTAACAGAGCATGGATCACAATTACTGTTCCTCAGAGGGAGAACAGCAGAACTAGAAGCTTTCTCTCTCATACACACTCACATGTGCACACACACATACATCTGCTTTGTTCCTTTAGTCCAGCAGCTGAAATTCCCATCAGAACTTTACATCGTAAAGCCCCATCATCATCATCATCATCGCCGCTGCCTCTTTTCGGTTTTACTCCTTTGTTCTTCTGTCTTGCTCTCCATTCTTTCATCCATAGGTCACACACTATTCTCTTACAGTATTTATAAAACAGAATAGAAGTGTGTTTATTTTATAAAACTAAGATTGTTGAGCCAACATCCCCCTGCAACTACAAGTTCGTGACAACAGAATGTTTTCAGCAGATTTTTGTTAGCAGTGAAACTAGTTTGAAGTTCATCCCCTCAGGGCTCTATTCACCAACAAAGATGGTTAAAAGAATTTAAACACACAACGCTCTGTAAAAAGACTATAATCAATAACAGTATGAGAGTTTGTTATGGAAATATACACTTTACAACACAATCTTTTGAGAGTGTTGAAGGCTCAGTAGATGTTTTGCACATGCTTGTTCGGGGTGCAACAGAGTGTCACAGAGGTGACAGCAGTGATGACTAAAGCAGAAGTCACATCAGTTGGTGACACAAGGACACACACATGCATGAAGTGAGCCACCTCGGAGGCAACATCTTGCCAGCTCATTACATTCACTTGGGCTGTGGCCTTTAACACACAGTACCACCTAGAGAGCAGCACAGCCCCCCCACACTGCTGCGTCATCTCGAAGAACGATAACCAGCACAAGAGCCTCTTGTGAGTCGCCAAATCCAACAAACAAAAGAGTGAAGTAAGAAAAAGACAACAGGAAAATGGAGCTCTTTGTTCTTTCAGACATGAGACGAGAACTTTATCCCACAAAAACTCATCATACACTTGATGTGCATGTCCACAGCTTTTCACATGGTTTTAATGAAAAGGATTTTGGGTATCGAGTGAGCTGAAACAATGGTGCAATTTGTTTTGTGGTCATGGACGCTTTCTTAATATAGTCCGACAGTGTGGACAGGCTCTCAACAGGTCGAGCTGTTAAGAACTTTGTTCTTTTGCAACTCAAAACCATTTATTGCCTTCAACTAAAATAAGATCAAACTATCGGCATTTGAAGGTCCTGTGTACAACATGGTTATCCCTAAAACATACCACTATCCTGAGTCAAAAGGTCAAAGGTCACAGGTCAGGGTTAGGGCCCACTGACATGCTGCTGACTGCTCCTTCAGCCAATCATCAATCAGCTTCCATCGTCAGGCTGCATAGCTGCAGTGATCAGCTCTGTCAGCAGTTGGTCGGAGGGCAAAAGGGGGCAGTGGGTGTGTGTGTGTGTGTGTGTGTGTGTCTGCACATTCCAAGTCCTGAAGTGGCATGAGGGTCAGAGGTGAGCTGTATGCAGCTCCTCATCTGCTCTCTTGAGGGGGCTGTTTCATGGACACACACACACACAGACACAATTAGACACACACTTGTTGAGCACTTACTCTATTTAAGTAACACAAGTGAGTGTGAGGACAGACTTAAGTTTGTCAGAGCGGCCTCTGTGGACAGCAGTGCGTTTGCCCCGATCAGCTGCAAGTCTGATAACCATTTAACCTCTGGAGACCTGGTCCAGAATTTCTGGGGTTTCACTGTAGCTGCATGTCAAATATCTAGATAATTCATATCCAGGCAAAGACTTCCTCCACTGTTTGCCAGTCATTGTTAACAGCCTGCTTAGCCAGTTGAGATAGGACAAACTTGAGATGCAGTTTATCTGCATATGAAGTCAGATAAATAAAAAAAGCTAATCAACACTATATTGTAGTCATACGTTAGCCAATGGGTTCTGAGATTGTATTTTGGCCAATGCATTCTGCTGTTTAGCCTATCTTTATTTAGCATTTAACACAAAAAATATGCAATACATTACATAAAAGATGCGTTTTAAAGATAGAAGACAAAGAAAAGAAAATCACATCTCTGTATTGACCAAGTTTCCTCATATTACTTATATACTGAAAGCCCCTCTAATCAAAAAAAGTGCAACCAGCCGTCAAAAGAGTAGGAAGGTAGTTTGATCCACACCCCCTGCTGACTTTAACTTAACTTTGTATTTATCTTTAAGTGTGTAACTGTGTGTCAGTACATACTTTCAGTAAAAATATAGTCAAATAGATGCTGTGAAGTTCAGTTCCCACCTGTGCATTTTTCACTCTCATCCATTCAACTGACTTCTAACTTCTCCTTCTTTCATCCTGTGTTTGGCTGAATACAAACACATTCGCAGCTTCACACACACACTCTTGCTCACTCTCTCTTTCTATCTCTCTCTCTCACACACACACACACACACACACA
>CAFUXE010000850.1:399172-426262 GCA_903364295.1 Serranus cabrilla | reverse complement strand
CAAAAAGAACTTAAAAACCTGAAAATTATGAATTAAAAAAAGCACAAATATATAGAAAAACGTGAGCCTATTTGATCTAAATGTAGGTACATATACAGTATACAGTGTGCCATGCGTGTGGTCTCACTTCTCATCCTGTTTAGGAAGGAGAGAGAGACCCTGTTTCCTCTGGCTCTGAACCCTCTGTTGTGACTACATTACAGCCCCTCCATCACCACCCCCATCTCCATATGTCTCCCATACTGAAGCCTCTCCACAGGCCCAACACCAGACTACATATGAACAGGGTTTAAGGCTTTCAACAGGCGTCTCTCTAGCTTATAATTAAACTTATACAGGTTTTGGAAAACACATGTATAGTGTCACTTTGCGATTATTCTATAAATTGGACAGATCAGGTGACTATGCTAATTTCTACTGTAGTCTGGAGGTTTTTCTACACTGACTTGTGTAGAAAATTTGTGTAGATGAATTTGATAAATGCTGACTTGCTTTCCCAATTACCCTGACAACAACATTTATCTTGGCCAAGCAAACAACTCTATCTACAGATTCTCACAAAAGTACTAAGAAATAAGAAGAAATAGTTATGCATGAAACTTCCCCATATACTGTAAACAATGTGTAGGTATGTACAGAATAAAAAAAACAAGGCACAACATGTAAACAAGTAAGATGGTTGGTTCTTTTTTTAAACTTTGGACAAAGCCCTGAATGCAGTTTCCCTTTTCTTTCAATCTTTATGCCAAGATATTAACTCTAGCTGCACACTTTACACTGTCGAGTGCTATTGAGCTATTCGTCTAACTCTAAGAAAGAAAGTGAATATTTCCCCAAAAAACATTGCTTTTTTAACGCACAACAACGTCTTTGTCTTGCAAGATCATGTCAAACTAATAGGATATACAAGCAGGCAGTAAGAGAAAGAGAGGAAACCTGGACTGAATTTCTTCATGTTTACCCAAAATATACAAAGCCCAATTCCCTCCATCCCAGCTGAACGCTGACAAATCCGCCAACCGCTTATCAAATTAAACCCCCATTAGCAGCATAAACACACAGGCTCACACAAACAACCCATTACCAGCACAAACATGCTAGCACTGCACATGTGTTTAGCCACCTTGTGTCACTGGCTCTTCAAATAATCCTGCACACCCAAGTAGACATGTTTCCACACCCAGGTAAACTATTCTGTATGTCACAAATTGCCCTGTACAGCATGAGCTCCTGACCTGTGCCGTCAACTGTCAGCACCTGTCACACAGTGTGTCAGCAAGCATGCGCAGATTTGGCCCCGTAACGTCACACCTGATGAGACAGGGCACCCTGCATGGAGTCCAGTCTAATTCTTTCCATGCACGCTTGTTAACATGTAGGATTTTCTTTGCAGCAGCCATAAAGCAGAGTGTGCAGGTAACACAATCTCATGAAACTTTGCTCTGTCTGGCAGCTGCTAGAGGGATTTACCTCATAATGTAGTAATGTAAACCCCAAAAGTAAGACATCGCTGTAAAAAGGACAATTTCATCTGTCTTCCTTCCTCTTCCTGTGTGGCCCCAAGGGGGCAGCTGGTAGTGGAGGGTGAGAGATTGGGGGAAGCAGGGAGTAAATGGAACACTTAATGTGTACTCCATCAGCATAAACCAATCATCAGATGATTTTCAGGACGACAGCCGTGTTTGGATGAACACGACGAGGTGCTTTTATGGGCCATGTCATAGAAACGGATAAAGGAGGAGTTCAGTAAAACCCAGGAGTGAACAGGGACGTCCAAGGCAGCAAAGACCAACTCAGGATGTTTTTCACGTAAAAGAGGAAGCTGCTAAAATGATCCAGTGAAGAAAATATATGCATCGTTAAACGATGTGGCTAAACATATTTCACACAACCTGCATGTGTCTCTCAGCCATATCATTAAGCTCAATTACACAGACATGAAATGGTTCACTCAATCAACAATAACACAAAGCACATCAGGAATAACTATTTTCTACACTTCCCTCTTGTTAAACGGATACAAGCGGGGACAACCACGTCTCAAAGTCTTTGTAAATGTATGTAAATGTTTGCCAAAACGTCTTTCACACATCATCAGGACTTATTTTGGGGGCCTGTAGAAACAGAGATAACTCTTGCAACTTACTCAGCACTTGGTCTTGTTTGTAAAAAGTTTATGGTCATTTGCTGAAACATGCCAAAAAACTATTTTGCTGCTGGCAAAATTATTTCTGAAAGAAGAGCTGCTTTTGGATTACATGCAGTAATCTAAGTGAAAGTACATCACTAAACATTGCTTTTATAGTCTGGAGACTTTCCATGCTTACGATGGTTTACCAAAAGTATCCAATCACCTCTATTTAAGTATGCTCGCTCATAAAAAGTGGATCAAGGAGCTATTTTCATTGTTTATTTGTGTGTTCTGTAGATGCAGTGTGTGGCTGCCTAAAGTCCTGCTTCGGTCTTTCCTCCTCCTCCTTCTTCTTCTTCCTCTCTGGAATTCTACTCTCTCTGTATTCTAATAAATCTGAAGGGGCCTTTTCCACTTTTACAGGAACAGCAACTCATTAAATGGTTGATTTCAGATGGCAGAGTGTGAATGTTTTGAGTTAACTTTATTGATCTGTGAGTGGGTCTGCGGGCCAAAGAGAAACTGACGTCCCCTCCGGCACATGGGCAGTAGATTTACACCTCCGCCATTTAAAGACACCTCTAAACCCAGATGGCCAATGGCCCGCTCTCTTGTGCTGCTCTGGCAGAGACACTGCGGCTGTCTCTCCTGCACACACTTTCACATAAACAGAGCGAAAATGCCTTGGAAAAGAATATTTTATTCACTTACCTGCATGAATACCCCGCTCTCCTCCAAGGACTTTAGTGATGCGTAACAGCCTGTTAGTTCATGCCTGGTTTACTTCAGCCTCCTTGGAGCTTCAGCTCTGGCTGTCTGTAACACAAAGAGGTTGTGTGGCGGTCATACAGGGCAAAATATTAAATGATTATTTGAAGGGCTTTTCTGTTATTCTGTTTATTAGACATAATATGTTAACTCTTTTACGGTCCGCCCCCTTGTTATTTAGGGGGATGATGGTGGAGGACAGGGCATGATCATATCATAGGTAAACAGTAGTTGCAACACAGAACAACTGAAAGCTGTGAACCTCAGGACCGTGTATCACATTTATGTGGTCTTTGATTAATTAATTGAAATTGTGAATGTGTAAAAAGGCTGAGAACATGATGATATGTTTATATCAAGGATCTTACCATGCTTAACAATATCTCATTGTTGCAGCAATTTTGGTTTGATATCATTTGTGATAGATTTGGTGTTAAAGTTTTCTTTTACTCGAAACGGGATAAATTTGGTCACGCTCCCTCCGCAATACCACATTAAGATACCAAAACCTTGAAGAACACTATCGAAAAATGCTGTGATTTGGTGTATATGAAGGCAAAATGTTAGCCAATAAACACAAAATTAATGAAATGCATTATAACTCATTGAATGAGAATAAAAGAAAAATGATGTTTTTGAAATAATGCAGTGTCTTCATTCTCTTTGAGAATGGGCTAACTATGAGGACTCAGGGGAACACGAGCAGCCTGAAAGACGTCACAGTCCGGCTTAATTAAGGAGTCTTTGGAGTTTCAGATTCTGTAACTCGTATTTACCCTCCCTTGGCCGTATCAGCCACGGAGAGCTTGGGCTGTCTCCTACAAATGACATCACTCCCTGAGTATGAACTATTTCCCATAAACCTCCATGGTCCCCAGGGTTTTCAACCCATGAGATCAGGGAATAGGCAGGGTGATTATGAAGACTGTTTTTTATCAAGAGCAAAGTTACATTTTATCTTATCCATTTTTGTTTAACCAACCAACTGGTCCCCAAACATGCAGAATGTCATTTTGTAACTGGTTTATGCTCATTTATTCATTTAAACCTCATCTGTGTGTATTCTATTAATCTGTTTAGATTCTCTCTTCCTTCTCTCTCTGTATTTGTCTCTCTCTTCCCCTCAGGGCTGAAAGCTGTGAGGCTGTAAGGTCCCTCTCTTCCCACAACTGCTCTCAATCGCCCTTGTGACTGCTTGGCTGTCAATCACTTTAACATCAGACCCACACTGAGCAGATCAAGCCTGATGGCACACACACACACATACAAAAAAGAGGGATTGCAGGGGGAGTGGAGAGATGAAGGGGGTCCTGTCAGCACCTGCTGGGCCTCACCAGAGAATCCGTGGAGACACAGATACACCCACACACACATACACACTGCAGGGCACTAGCTGTAAAGGTACCACTTTAATTTTGCTCATATTTACTCAACCTCCCCCCAAGTTGCCTCCAACCATGCTGCCCCACAGTGTCAGTATGAGTCGCTCTGCCCTTTAACCAAGGAAAGCAGCAGGCAGCGAAGAACCACGACGCAAAACACACACATCTACAGATATCACAAAGAGACACACAGAAGTATGCATGTAAGTCAAGGGAAGTCTGAGGTCATACCCACATGTATAGACACACTAACATATCAACACACACCTAAAGTTACACATTTTCTACGAGCAAGGGAATCCTACAGACATGTACAGAGTCTTAAAGTCCCTTCTTATGAACGCAAAACCTCTCAATTAATTTCATCTGTTTCTGTCCAAAACCACATTCTCTCACACACGCACACACACATATATATAACGGATGCAGACACAACGCATGCACACAAACATACACACAGAGTCCATTAGGCTCATGTGTTGGGCCCAAACCACGGCCCAGAGTGCTCTTTCATGGCTCCATCATTACATCAATAAGTCTTCACATTAATCTCAGCACAGCAGAGCACACAGGCTATTACCAGAGCAGCCCTGCACCACAGAGGCTCGCTCCGAAGCAGACATGGGCAAAATAGTAGTCAAATATATTCTGGATACTTGATAAACACACGAGGCGTGCTCGGTTTGTCTCGTTTTGCAAGCGATGTGTGCAGTTCTGAGGTGGGTTAAATGGCGGAGGATAAATTACATATACCTCAAGCAGTTCAAATGCATGAAACCATATCTAGATATATTTGACCACGTGTGCTCTAAAAAGACTTCTTTAAGGTGTTTTTTTCTGTATAGACTGCTGATTTAATACAGAGCCCAAAATTATTTCTGAGGAGCTGGTTTCAATAGTGACTAACGAGAATCTTTCGCCAAAGCCTTTTCAAATCTGTGTAACATAAGATCATGTCCTTTTAATGAAGCTCCTGAGAGCAGTCTGAAACAGAAACATGGTAACTTTCAGAGATTAGTTTACTCCACGGTTTATAATGAAATCAGCCTTTGGTCTGCAGTTAAGAGCTCCTGTGAGAAAAAGGCTGCTTGGTTAATAATCACTAGGATGAGCTAAGGCAGCTTAGCTGAGGCTGCCATCACAAACACAGCATCAATCACACTCAAAACACACACACACTACATTTTTGTGTAGTGCAATGAATATCAAGGTCAGATAGAGAGAGAAACGGGGAGAAAGGGAAAATGAGGAAGAAAGAAATTGAGTGGAAGTGAGAGGAGGGGCGTTTAGCCCACGTCTGTCTGGACAGGAAATGGGGTTCTTTAACCCTTGACCCAGGTCCTCTGTGCGTCTGTGAGTGGGTATGTGTGTTTATCCGCTTGCATATGCCTAAGAACAGGTTCTTTCAGACACTGGTTTGATGGACAGATGGTCCTCGTTGTCATAGCAGCCCGTGCAGGTGCGTATATGTGGGGTTTCCTGCCCTAAGGTGCACAAGGGTGGTGATGGTGGTGGTGGTGATGGGGTGGTGGTGTTTATCATCTGCAGTGCCGACGGGCAGCAGAGGACCGCTGCTCCCAAGAGGTAAGAGGAATGATGAAGGCGTAGGAAAAGAGGGGGAGAATGAGGGAAGGTAGGGTAGGATGAATGGAGCATGGGAAGGAGAGAGAGAGAGAGAGAGAGAGAGTGGTAAGCTGTAAAACGTTGGAGGAGCGTCCACTTTTATCACCCTGGATCTGTTCTTGGATGTAAAAAGCTGTGAAGTAAGTTTTTCACTCGTCTCTCATTCTGTGCCATAATAAGAGAATAAAAGAATATTGCCTCAGAAACCTCCGCTGTTCCCGGAACGGCAGCCTCGGCTCCGATGACCTCAGATATTGTTCCGTTGTATTCTTTTATTCTCCTTTCAACATTTCGGACCGCAAATGTGAGGCAGGGAGGGGGGGGTGCAGCTTGGAGGGAGTTGAGCGGTGGGGGCCAAGGGTCAATGCTGGAGATTCTCCCCTGAAGGCAAGTCCACTGAAAACGGGGTAATAATAAACGTTTGGAGTTTTGAGTTTCTGAACCCTACCACCCCACGCCTCTGTCCTGAGTCCACCGGCTGCAGCTCCTGTGTCAAACATACACTAGCCGTCAAAACTAGATCTAAAAACCATGAACTCATACTAAAGAATGTCAGGCGCTTAACTTTAAATGTCTTTATTTAGAATTATAATATTAAAACATACATGTTTTGTATACATATACTTTTTTTGTTTAGCCGTGCAGTTAAAATCAAGAATGAATAGTTGTCAACTGACTGGGCCACTATATGCCCACTGAACTCTCATAGGAAGAGCAAGCTTTGTTATTGCCACTTTGGTTTGCAAAAAAGCTTTAAACCGAACAATTGCAACTTTAAAGCTAAGAATATACTGAAAACCATACTAATGTCAGTATATTTAAAACACATTTGATTTGCAATAGACAGCATCAAACATCTGCTTGAAAAAAGTTTTTGGAATGGCATACTTTCCAGAAAACATCACATACACTACAGCTATAAGTAAAAAGTTAATAAAAAGTCAAGTATAAAATACAAATTTGAAAGAAGAAGTTACTTTCTGAAAAGTAATGACAGCAAAACCCTAACTTAATAAGAATTTTAAAAAATATATCAAATAACCCCGAAAACACTGATACGTTCCTACATGCATACACAGTTTGGCATGGTGGAAATATGTCTATACCACTCATTTAATCCCAGGCTTTGCTCTCTCATTTGTTTGTTTTTGTGTTTACTCTGGAATGTCAGACATCCGAGGACACGGCGGAGAGGAAGGTCAAAACCGCAGAGCTCCAAAGACTCAACAAACATTATTAAATTCTAATTTGTTATAAAGGGTTTGTGGAAAGTAGTGAAGTGAAACCATTAACGATTTCTCTATTTTCATGTCCTTAAAGGTCGTTGCGCTTTGGGAGCGTGTCCGTCCACTTGACAACTACAAGACGCACAAAGAAAACAGGTCGGCATATCATGTTGGCTCTCAAGCACACAGTATATCTTGTAAAGAAATGTAACTACAGGAAGTGATACAGTGCCATACAAAGCTGAACAAGAAACTAAGTGAGGAAGTGAAGGCTTAAAGGTATAAAGAGTTTGAGCAGGACAGCTATAGGGTGACAAACTGACTGGAACCCTAACCCCCAAAAAGGTTTCTTCTTATGCACATATTCAATTACCTTTAAAACGAGTTAGGATGACTTTTTCATCCTGGGAGATGAATTGTCTTTTTTTGTATATGTCAAAGCCTGCATGAATGAAAAATAGTGTATGTTGCTAAAGTATTCACAACACACTAATCTCTACAAACTAAAACAAGAGCATGAAAACAGGCTCTGAAAAAATAGTGATGTGGCTATTCAATTAAGAGATTTGATGTAGAAATGCAGAGAGCTTATAAAATCACACTTTCCAGTTCATCCATCAAAAAAAGCAGCCTGATCTATTGTTTGGAAGCGAAGGGTGGGAAAAGAGAAAAGAGGGAACAAACAGGGACAGGGTGATGAAAGGGCTGTTAAGTCAGTGATAGATCTTTGGCTCTAAAAAAGACATGATTCCTGAAGTAACGACGAACTTTGTGGGGAATATCGCTGCAGCCTCCATGAGGGAAACATGTGTTGCTGTGTGCGCATTTGAGTGTTTTTCTGGGAGTATGTGTGTGTATGCTGTGCACTCATTAGTGAAAAGCCTCAGTGCAGACTAGCTCCAGTTACAGTAGTAAACGCTGCCTTTGAACTTTTAATAGAGCCCTGAAACCCAACCAGGCCTTAAAAAGCACAGATCTGTAGGAGAGGGAAAAAATGGAGAGAAAGAGGTGGAAATGGGCAAAAATAAACTGCACAAAATGTATGGAAATGCATGAACTTAAAAGGTCAGATGAAGTTCTACATAATTTAGGCAATTTTATACACTTGTTTTGTGATACTCTGCAGTCACAAATTGTATGGATTGGCAATTAATACTAATGAAGCATAACATATATGAACACACATCTGTTGACCTGGATGTCAGATACATATTGTAGACCTCTGAAGTGTGCATTCAGGACAGAAGCATTATTGACATATAAGGTATCTCCAAATACATGTGCATATACCAGTGTACATTAAATATACACATCATTAAGAGCACTGCTTGGCCCAGACACCTGTGTGTGTGTCTGGACACAGTAATTAAAACATGCAGACCTTTCTGTGAGTGTGTTTAAGTGGGTGGGTATTTATTTGGGTGGGTGTCTGTGTTGCAGAATCCTTTGGCATGCATTGCAATAAACAGATGTTGAGTCTTTATGAGGTCTTTACAACAGGTTCAGCGGTGCCCCAAGTGTTTCTGTGTGCTGTGTGTGTGTGGCTAAGCATACATAGGCCTAACATGGAAACCTCTCATCAGTGAACCATAAAAAAGACCACAAATGGAAATGAACAGGAAAGGTGCGGCATTTTCCTTATGTTGAGAGAATTTTTATTATTTAAATAATGCTGTCATAATGTTGCAAGTTGCCATAGTTATGCACAGGCTATCATAATCTACATACACAAGAGCAGTGGGCCTCATGCAGAAAAAGGGTCTTACAATGCTCTTCTAATTTTCTATTTCTTTTCTGTTCGGATAAAATAAAAGTCAACTGCAGATACATCAAACATTGGTAAATATCAAAAACGGCTGTTATCCACGTGTACAGAATCATGCTATGCTAATGATTTTTTACTACCATAGGTAACGCCCCTATAACTATATATATGTACAGGTGTTTAGCCGTGCGCAAGTACTCTTGCACGTGCACAGAAATTGGAGAGATGCCACCACTAAACAGCTGTAAGAAGATGAAGAACTTCAGCCTGAGTTAAATAAAATGTACTGTTAAACAGGCTGAAAGTAAACATGATTTTTCCTCAGTACTGCTGTTACAGGAAAATCAAAAACAGCTAAAACATTAAAAAAAAAAAAATCTATAATAAATAACCATCAAGTGTTTTGTTACTCAAATTGAACATTATTTCTATCTGAAAATGTTCTCTTACCTAAGAAGAGCAATTCCTCATGCAGACACATTTCAAGTCATTTTTTTGTAATAACAATCTGTTCTTATTTTGTCAGTAGCCAGCGACTTCTGGGATTCACCAATTATCAATTAATTTTAAGAATTAAAATAGTTCCCATAAATCACTGGATACTAACAGAATAAGAACAAATCCTGGATACAAACAAATGGTGAAGAAATTTGTTCGTCTTGCACTTTCTGCATGATGACTAATATTTCCATTACCAGTAATTATCCGGCAGCATAATTCAAAGCCCATCTATAAATCTTTTTTTCATGGCAAACATGGTGACTTGTCATAGCAGAAAAAGCATTAATAAATTACCAATGGCTTGGTTTCATTTAACTGTTGGTTAAAGACCTCAAGCACACCACCAAATACCACAACCATAGAGCTAGCAGCCATAAACAGAGGCATTATTGTTAATGAAGTAATTAATTACACCTGTGCATTCCCTGGCATGACGTGTCAAAATCTGCGCTAAGACAAAGGTCTATTCAGTGATGGGAGTGGAGGGGGCTGTGGACAGGACTGTTTATTTGACTACGAGCTGTTTACAGAGATGGACTCTGCGGAGCTGAGCGACAGCATGAGAAAATACCTCTGATAATATACTGACATGCAGAGAACTCAGAAGCCAACTGGCCTCCCTGCTCGTCTCTCAGGACCAACGGGCATCACTTCATCGCTAATGAGAAATTCCACTAGCTCCAGTTGGACACGCTTATGAACCATTTTAGAATTGGCTATCCAACAACATGTAATTGTTTCTTTCATTTGCAGTTAATTTGGCTATCTGACCTAATCACCTACCCATTTTTAGTAAATGCTTAAGTATGTCACCCTCCCAGTGTAGTATGATGCAATTCTCTGAAAAGATAAACACTTTTTCAGTATTTGTTTAAGAATTTTAGAGTTAACAATACTGTCCTTTTTTTCTATTTTACCCTTTTTTTCTAAATAAAGTTTACAAGGCAGTAAGTGTCCTGGCAATTTTTTCAACAAAACCAACAGTCTATTAGTGTGATCCCCAATTCACAATAGGCCGAAAAACAAATGTACTTGCGACAACAAATTAATAAAACCCTACAAAATACCATTCATGCTGAGAAATATCACATAGAATAAGTATCATTTCATAGCTAACTGAATAAAACAAATGATGAAAAATCCAAGAAACAAATTCTTTTTAGTTTCTGGTCATAATTGTCTCAGGGGGTTGTCTTGAGAATTTGAAACAGGAGTTAAGACCACAGCACCTGGGAAGGCTGGTTGCATTCCAATATCTATACTACCATACAATTTAGTATGCCAGAAAAAGATTTAGTACATCCCAATACATAGTATGGCAAATGCAGCACACCGACAATACCAGCATTCTATTGCATCCGGTGGTGGACAAAGTACTCAAATATTTCACTTTAAAATAGCCATGCCACAGTGTAGAAATACTGCTCCAAGTCCTGCATTAAAATGTTACACGAGTAAAAGTACAAATGTTTTAGCATCATAATATACTTCAAGCACCAACAGGAAAAGCACTGAAAGCAAAATAATCATGTAAAATGACTCATATCAGAATGATCATATGAATGGATTTTAATTAATGATGCATAAATGTGTTCACCACTTTAGCGCTGCAGCTGGTCATGGTGGAGCTAATTTTAACTACTTCATTTCCTGCTCAGGAGCTTAATCTATTATAATACATGATAATTGATGTTCATACACTGATTTACATTTTGTATTTATAATCCGAATATGCAAAGTAACTAAATTAAAGTAGTGGAATAACAACTACAATATTTTCCTCTTAGAGGTCATGGAATAGAAGTATAAAGTAACAGAAAATGGAAATACTCAAGTAAAGTACCTCAAAAATATACAATAGTAAGTACAATACTTGAGTAAAATCTGTTTTTCAGGTGTAGAAATGTTTTGATCCATTTTATGCACATGCTAAAATTACACAGATGTTAAAACTATGACAGTCAAATAAGTAAAACCTCAACAACATAATGAAGTGAAACAGAGAAATTGTTCATCTTATTCATGTAACTAAGGACCAAGCATCTGCAGCTTGCGTTGTGAGTTGAGTATTAGTTCAGAGCACCTCCTGCTGATGAAACAACGATCACCACCTGAACCTATTGTTAAACAGAGCTGAACACTGTTGGTTTTATAACCAATAAAAAGCGTTCATCGGAAGAGTCTGGAGACGTAAACAATGAAAAATCTCCATTTATTGTGTTTTCTCATTCTATCGGCATCTGTTTTTAACAGGGAAAGAGATTTGTGAAGGGAAATAAAAAATGAAACTTGACTTTTTTTTCTCCCTTCACAATAAAGTCCTCGACAGATGACAGCTGTGGACACACAGAGTGCACGCTGCATGTTTTATCGCCTTCACCCATAAATAAAAAACGAAGAGTGGAAGAAATACAGTCAAAATATATGATTTATGGCAGTGGGCACAGGAGGGAGTCTGGAGATTTCTTGGACAATATGAAAATAAAACTGCAATAAAACTGCACGGGCCTTGATTGTGGTCTATGGAGAGACATGGAGGGCCTCCAACACAGCTAACTTTATTACTTCATCTGAGAGAGCGAGAGAGACATCAACAGATTCAGAGACTAAATCTTTTTCCCTAAGTGGCCACAGGCTCCATCTAAGGACCCCCAGACCCTTTTCACCCAACAACTGGGGACACAGTGGAGGGCAAAACCTCTTCAGTTCACCCAGCTTTTTTTTGGTTTACATAAATCTTTACAGCATAATTTCATGGCAAGCGCAGTAAGTACTATTAAATGGATGGTAGTTCTATAAACATTGGAGCAGAAGAAGAATTAATGCTTTTAAGAGTAAAATGGATTCTTGTTTATGTAAGTGGTTGGTAACCTTATGATGATCGCCAACTGAACAAATAATTTACAACCATTTTCATTTATTACAACATCACAGCACCCAACTCTGTTGCTCTAAAAAAAAATGACTTGTGAGAGTCATCAGACTCGGCAGAAGACGGGGAGAAAGAGAGACAACAGAACGAGGACAGATATGTTTTTGAAGTGGTTGGAGTAACAGATAAAGACATGGGTGAAAACGGTCTGCAAGTGAAATACTCCTGACCTCCATGGAGATTTTAATCTAAAGGGCCTCCTTTCTTCCTTATTCTCTCTCATATGAAAATCGCCTATTGTCGGGTGCTGCATCTCTCTTGGCTGAAGCTGCGCATCAGATCTAGAGTTTCACAGAGCATACCGGGGGACCGGCGAAACCGGAGACAATAACAACAAATATGGCCTTGTATTTTTAGGTTGTGATTATAAAGCCCGTTTCACAGTTTAATACTCCAGGGAAACCAAACAAACTTTGTTGTTTAAAGAAACCAGTGTTCAGAATTGGATCAAATCCCTGCTGCTCCCAAATGTCCTTGAAAATTGAAAGAAGAGGGCAAATCATTTGTCTCTGCTGCACAGAGAGACTGCAGTTTACACGGCTTCCAAACTACAGATTAATGAGACGCACTCAGCACAATAATGCTCTCTTAAAGTTTCTCCACTAATTTAAGACATACTGCAAGTAAAGTCTTAATTAAGCTTAATTTAACACAGAAACCAAGTAAACACATTAACACAGTAACACTTTTAAACTTACTGAGGAAATTATAATGATCAAATATACCCATTTAAGTATTTGTAAGAATCAGATCATCTAAATATGATACACTGTGAGCCAAATACCACTACTACCTTTCAACTCACATAAGATAAAACTTAACTTATCCCACATCTAGGACATCGCTTTTCTGAGCTACTCAAGAGCCAAAAAAACAACGGCAAATGTTTCCATAAAAAGCTATTTTATGGAAAAATTAGCTTTATATATAAGATAAAAACAAGACAAAAATACAACTGAAATAGCTATATACACACAATTAGCTAAATACTTTAACTATTGGGTGTTAAGAAATGATAAAACAAGTCACTTTAAACAGAGCTACACTTTTAGTTTGAAGACGGACAGTTCACATGCAAAGGCCTGCCCTGTCACTTCATACAGTATGTGCTGCTTGCTTTTATGCTAGACTTTGTTGCCATCTACTGACCAAATGCAGATACTGACAAACAAGTGATACTATGGTGTACTATTTCCCTCCACTTTGACTGTCAATTGACAAAAATCTTAGTATTTATCTTTCAAATGTACTTCTGCTATTACTTCTGATTTCAAGCTGTGTGCAGAGCGAGACACAGCCATAAATAGGGCACAATTAAATACAATGAAACTATTTCAAGAAAACATATTCAAGTTGAATTGCAATTACACAAGTAGTGTTAAATAGAGCTTATCAAACTCTTGCTTTGATTTGTGTCTTTTCAAACATAATATTTTTAACTAATACAGGTTGTAGAGGCACTGTCCTATAACAATGATTTGGTTACATTGAAGACAACACTCGATTCATATCCAAACCTACTGTAAAATAAATAATAATAATAATAATAATAATAATAAAGACTTTCATCTAAGTAGAACAGTTCCAAAATTGTTGACTCAAAGATTTCAAACAAAGGCTGAAATAAACACACAACATTTATGGACCATATTGACAGGTATAGACCATTTTCATAACATTTTTGACTATTCGGAGAAAAGCACAGGTGTGATTAATGACATAACTAATAGTTCCGTTTAAATCAAGTTCCCCAGTGAGTCATACCGATTAGTAAACATATACAACTGATCTCACCTTACAGCTAGTAATGCAGAGTGTACTTATTAGTTACACGTGTGGTTTTTCTGCGAGCAATTGTACAATGTATGTCGACAAAATGGACTGTAATGTAATGTAATGTAATGTAATGGACACTACATATGCCATATGTGTTTAGAGCAGGAATAGTAACCTACCTGCTACAGTGCACGAGGTTGCTGCTAGTCTTTTCTCCCGAACACTCGACCAACTGTTCTCTAGCAGCTAGAAGAGAAGGTTAAAGACAAAAGTTGGGTACCCAGACATTTAAATTAACCAATTAATTTAGTAAGCAATTTCTTCAAAAGTCAGAATTTACCTGAAATGCCATGTTTAGGGTCGGAAGAAGTTGTTGTTGTTATGTTATAATGTTATTATCATTGGCTATGCCAAATTCTGCAAACAAAATCAGAAATCCCCGGTGCTGGTTAAAACGCAAAGAGTGTGAAAAGAGCATTCAGCCCTGGGCCTACGTAGTTTATCTTGGAGTTTATTTTCTAAAAGTAATGAGGAGCCTCGTGTTTCACGTATGCGTCATGCTTACTCCTCAAGTAATCAGGAGAGCAAATCACCTGTGTGATAGAGACCCGAATCACGTGATCTCAACATACCTTATCTCTGTATTTAAAAATGTGTAAAAACTAAATTGTAATCACATTACACACCGTCTGACTTATATAAAAAATGTTAAGTTCCATCCAGAAACGTCCAACATAAATTTAAAAAAAGATTTAATTATTCTGAGGTCAAATAGGAAGGCTACCATAAAAGTGTAAAGAATGAATACACATAAAATATACACAAATAATATACAAAAGGAATACCCTAAAGTTCCACAAAGATGTTTTTACAACAATGCATACAGAAGTCTAAGATATAACAAACATAAATTAACTAAGTATATGAAAAGAAAAGAAAAGAAAAGAAAATGAAGGCGGCCTACAAATCCCATCGTGCATTTCGCCTATTACCATAGCAGCGGGAAGTTGGTTTGTGTCGGTCTACGGCATGGACAGCCAGAGTCGAGTGTTCGCTGCGATACTACCGGCTGCTGGTCGGGATTTCTCCGGTAATGAAAAGGAGCAGGGATTTGAAGTGCGCGCAGTTAACTGTCCAAGTCCAAGCAACCGGGTACGGGAGGTCCAGGTCACGGGAACAGCGGAAGTTTGTTGTCCGGCGGACCGGGTGTCGGTGCGGGTCAGTGTGGGCAACAGCAAAGAGTCCGTCAAAGAGGTGACCAACAGCGTTTCACGGAGACTTGAATACATTTTACAAGCTGTCAGGTAAATGCAATTCGACACTGTAACTACAACTTAGAAATGTTATACCAACACTTTCCAATGAGACCGTAAACTTCAAGCTAACTATAGCTATATTTAGCTAATGTTATAGTGCTGTAGCGTCTGTAATAGCCACTGTAAAAATGTAATATGTTGCAAAGGTAAATCCACTGAACAAACAGAAGGCGCTAGAACATAAGTTGCATAAAGTGGCTTTGTGAAGTGCAAATCACCTCAAAATTGTATTTTTGTACAGTAGGAAATGTGGCTTTTTAATTTCCATAATTCAGATTTATTGCTAGTAGTTTATTGTTGCAGGCGTCAAGTTCAGAATGAGTGTATATTTACAATTAATAAGAAAATGGATCAGTTTCAACCTTAAATGCACTGTTTTGTACAGTTTTCAATTAAACATGTCTAAAAGGATTATCAAATGAATGATCTCACTCTGTTTAGTTATGAACCAACTTTTGGTTTCAAAGTACAACATCATTGCAGTGAAAGTTATCATTTTTCATACCAACTTTCTGTTTAGGCAACATGGAGTGAGCGACAATGACATATCAGTGAGGAAGTTTCTCCACCGGGAGGCAGACCAGTATCACATGGATGCAGAGGTGGAGTATTTGGACACATGATCCAAATATGTCATGATGCCATTAACCTTCACTGAGCCTACATCATATAGTGTGTGTTGACTTGTCTATGACAGTGTAGCAAAAATGTTTTCTACAGGTTGTGGTCACATTCTCAGATTTTGATAAGATGGAGCAAGTATGTAGTATCCTGCTGGAGAAACTGGACAAGAGTGTATGTGTGGGAACACCACAGTTTTACCACAGTGCTGAAAGTCTGAGTCTAATGAGGTATGGAAAAAATACCTGTTTAACCAGTACTACAATATATATAATAACAGACTTCTTATTGTGATTAAATGCAGCAATGGTAACTAGTGTGTTTGTCTGTATTCTAGACGGCGTGCGTGTGTGTCAGCAGTTGAAAACGCTCAGCAGAAGGCCTCTGAAGTCAGTCAGCTCCTGGGGCAAACACTGGGACCCCCCCTTCTGGTCAAAGAGGACGAGACAAGGGAGTGGAGGAATGAGGATGAGGAGGATGGTGGCAGATGCCAGGGTGCTGCACCCATTCCTCACCTCCCCCGCACACCCACAATCACCGCCTCCTCACGGGTGTCTGTCTCCTTCAGCCTCAGAGACAGAAGCCGGAAAAAACTCTAAAGACATTTGTCACTGACTCATGAAACAAAAGAGCGCATTGTCACAGTAAAAACATTTTTATTACCTTGTTGTGATGGCTGAATAAAAGTGCAGTTTTTCAAGCTTTTTTTTCTCTACTTCAGCCAACAGTCTTGTAAACAAAAGAACTACATTCATTTTAAAGCATTTTTTCACATCAAGCTCTTAATGTTTTTATTTAGCTTCAAATCAAGCATTAAATTAATTTTTTTCCTCTGTTTTGGCACATAAAATTAAAAACTTTATATTTTGTACATATCAAAAAATAAAGGTAAATAACATTTAATTAGAGACTCCCTCTAAATCTGCAAAGGAAAACCCGTACATCAAATTCCAGCTAGGAGGGATTTAAAAAATTATCCTCAATCTGCTAAAATCTTGGGCTTCCACTCACTTTAAAAGTGATAGACAGATTTCAGTGGATTTGTTCGACCAATAAAGAACTTTAGATCAGACTGATAGGTGTCCAGGACACCTTTGAAAAGGCAGAAAGCCAGGTGTCCTCTGGTGTTTTTAACATTGCATATGTGGTGTTTCCCATATGATCACACACACAGCTGAGCAGTCACTCGTCCTCCTTCCCATCCTCTGGAAAGATCTCTTTGAGCCAGGGCTGCATGATGAACCGCTCCCCGTCAAAATGTGTGAAGTAATTCTCCAAGGTGGGAATATCCGGCTGGAAACATCCAACAGTGAGTCCAGGATGTACTGAATGCGTGTGTGGTGTGTGTTTAAGTGCTGTGATTATCAGTACATACCCTCATCCCGGTGATGCGCTCCAGTTGTGTCTGAGGCAAGTATCCGACTAACAGAGAGGACGGTCCAGGCCCGCTGAACAGTACTTTATAATGAGGCGTGTTCTCTGCTTTGGGGCCCTGCGTGCACATACACACAGTCATAGAACCACTTCCCAAAACTGAGTTTGTGAAACAGAAACTTTATGAAGAAGGGAAACAACAGAAGTATGGGATTTTAAAGAATTGCTCACATTAAAGCTGGAATACACTTTGTTGACCCACTGTTGAGGGGCTCGCAGCTCAGGGTCCCAGCTCACCACCACTCCAACCATATGGCCCTTCCTCTCCATCACCACCTCTCCAACCCGCAGAAACACATAGGGAGGACGAGGGCTGCGCGCTGTTTTGGAGGCTGCAGTGATAGAGAACAAGGAAATCCTGTGAGGTAATTGTAAGCACATTTATCACAGTCAGATTGAATTTATGAGTTATTTACTGTCTAAAAACTTCTGAATAACAATCACTAATTTCAAAATCAAAAATACATATATTTTCTCTTACCAGTAGTGCTATTTATTAACCTAATCTTTTATTAATCTTTTGGTGTGAGTTGCAGACTGTGGAGATATTGAGTACTGTTGACTTGTGGTGCACATAACATAAAAAACATCCATCCATTATCATCATCCGCTTATCGCAGGAGAGCTGGATCCCAGCTGACACGGAAAAAGACAACCATTCATGTTTTCATTCACACAATCTAGAGTTAAGCGTCAGCTGCATGTCTTTGGACTGAGGGATAAGATAACACTTTGAATAAGTTCAAAGTATTTTTTTCAAAGTAGTACAAAACAATGATAAACAGAAATTAGCATGGCACGGGGAGAACATGCAAACTCAGACCAAGTGTGGTGACCCACTACACCAAAAACAAATAATGCATTTGAAACACTCAATAGCAGTGTTTCTCTTTAGAACTCATGTCCAAGTTGCTCAAGATGATTCACGCAACTTGTTGTGAGCAGTTTCAAGTAGGATCTATTTTCTTTGTAGTGTACTGTAGTTCCTATATTAAGCTGCTCACAAAAACAGCCCGTGTTTGCCTTGGGGAACAAAGTCATGATTGAGTTTTTTAAGTTGAATACATTTTACATTTAAAAAAAAAAAAGGAATGGGAAAAGGAAATGTAGTTCGTTACTTCCCATAATTGGTAGCAGTTCAATTGAACATATGTCAAAATGTATGTACTTTTCAGCATGAATTATTTTTTTCACTTGAGCACAACAATCAAAGTGCCATATAGTCCTATTATATTTAAGCAAAGGCAGTAATCTCTAAGGCTAATATCTCCAACAATCTGCAACTCACACCAAAACAATCTAGATTAATAAAAAGTACTATAAGTACAAAGTGCTTCTTGGGCTGAATGGTCCCTTTCACATTTGATTATTTTTGAATATATGCACTATATGGTAGAAATATATACGGACACAAACCTCCAAAGAATTCCTGGTCATTGTCAAAAAGCATGGTTTCTATGGCGAGCGACTCTTGTAACACTTCCTCCTCTAATCCAACCAAAGACCTTCAAAAAGCAAAAATATTGTCAGTCTGTCAAACAAGCCTGTGTGTATGAACTTTATTGCATTATAAATCACTTTTACTGGTCCTGTAGGTAGTGCTTGAAAGGAAAAGATCATGCAAATTAACATTTTAGTCTTTTGGGAAATCCTAACACATCTGATTTGAGTCTTTATTAATTACAGTCGTTTTTGAAATGCAAACATCCTGTACTCACATGACTTTGGACATCTGCTGGTCTGCCCACTCCATCCATACAGTGATGTTTAGGACATTTGTTCTCCAGTCTTTCCAAATTCTAAACAACCTGCAACACCATTAATGTTAATTAATTAGAGACAAAACCCTTGCTTATTAATTTGGATGCACTATATTCACTATAATACATCACTATGATTTAAAAGATCCTTCGCTCCAACAGCCACCAGGCTGTGCAATTATAGAGTCAACAGACTAAATGAATTTCCCCTCGGGGATAGATAAAGTAATTTTGATTTGATTTGATTTGATAATATTTACATGTCTTACTTGCACATATGAATACATTTGCTAATTTTTTTTAAATTCCTACAACTCCACAGTCTTTATTCCTCATTATAATTGGACGCATCCTGCAATGACTGATACTTTACTCATGGATCCTACCGTGTGCTGGCGTGGTAGCGCTGCGCCGCCGTGGAGCCGCTCCAGCGGGAGATGAAGTACTGCGCGGGCACGGCGGACAGCAGCAGCACTAGCTGCAGCACCGCGGTGGCCGTGAGCTGAGGCATGACTGCGCAGCTCTCACCTGGAGACGGAAACGCCTGTCAGGTGGAGCTCAATCAGTCCAAGTCAAGAAACCAAAAGAAATCACACCAAGGGGCCTTTTAAGTTTTGATGCAAAGCCCTCTGGTGAACTGACGCTTTATGTATTAGTTATTTATCAGCGGGTATAATGTTAAAACGTATGGTTCAACCTCAAATTAAGGGAAGTATATCCCCGATAAACAACATATGGCACTGCAGAAATACAAATGAAACATCGTACTTTTCAAATCTTAATAGTCTGACTCTTACCTTGTATTAAAATCCAAAGTCTTCTCAACTATCTCCCCAACATCGCGTCTGAGAGGCTGTTTGTGCCAGGAAGCAAGACCAGTGTCACAATTTCACTTCTGTTTTATTTACATAAACCAAACTCGCGCCCATGCCTTTACCACCTGTGTATTTACATGTTCTTGTCAAAATTGGCAAACAGGTTGTCTTGTCCAATCGCGGCCGCCCACGACGGAACCAGCGGACCTTTAGCGGCTCGCCACGTCAGGAAGAGCCGAACCTGTGAGCTCCACGCGGGGAAGTGGTTTGTTACGCAGTTACGTTTTAGCGACGCAAGGTGGAGGGGTTGATCCGACAGCATGTCGCAGGCCTAGTAGTTACAGACAAGAAACAAATGAGCCACAAAAAACACATATGCTTTTATTTTGAAAAAGACCCCACAGACCGCCACTTCAACCCTTAATTTGGTGAATAATATTAATTTAGGAATTAAAAAAAAGGATTTAAAATGACACAATCAGCACAGAAAAGTGGATATGGAAACACAACTGTTTATTTACTTAAAATATTGGTATGAACTAACAGGACAGCAGTACTCCCCTACACATACATTCTAGCTTTATGCTTCTTTTTTTGCATTAATTCCTTTATATATAAAAAGTATCCAAACTAACAAAGACATCCTCTTCGATCAGTTCACATAAAACAGACCCCCTTTCCCCTTCCCTTCCCGCTCTGTCCTTTCCCACGTCCCCATAAAACTTAAAACATCCCCAAAATGCTTCCTGTTGGCTCACATGCAGCCACTTCACACATGGTGACCTTTAACTTCTGAGCAAACACTGTGATGTTCCCATCAGAGGCCAGCACAACTCTGCCACACATTAGCACAGACCAGTGGTAAACGTGTGTGTACATGAGCTCCGAAATGCAGTATGAGTGAAGTAAGAGGGCGTAAGTTATTATCCAGCGACCTAATGAGATCCATCCTGTAAAGCATGAGAATACACCAATTCTTCCTTTTAAGGCCCATTTGAAATAATTAAAGGCTGTATGTTATTACTAACATGGCTATATGGAAGCCCTGAGCAATGAGAGGCAAGTAAAAACAAATATATATATATATGGAAATCCCTATTCCTGTGTTTATGACTTAAGAACATGTTTGTTTGTTTTTTAAACTTTTAAAAAAAAATGTTTTGTCAAGGTCATGCTTGTTGTTGTCATACTCATTTTGGCCACAAGAGGCTGCAGTGCACCTCTACCACATGTTCTAAATAGGTCAAAAAGGCATGCATGTTTTCTTCCAGGAGTTGATTGCTTTTCACTCTATTTATAACATTAGGCAGTGTCCTCGCCTGTCAAGACTTTATTCACACACAGAGCAGTTATTTACTTAGAAATATTACCCTGACAAATAAAAAAGTCGCCTTTTCCAGTTGTTTTAACTAACTAAAAAAAAGCAACTTGGCTTTTTTTTCACCTGGCAATTTTATTTATTCCACCTATTGTTTTTCAGAGGATCCTGAAAGATTTGACTGGAAGAACCTTGTTTTTCTTCTTGTTTTAGGCCATGAACACAGGAAAGAAAATAATTTAGATCAGACCTAGAAAATTGCCTCTCATGGCTTCTGTAGAAACCTGACCAGTTACTTCGTCTTTTAATTTGAGCAGGTAATGTGAGTGATCTGATGAAGAGGGGGCACAGGGGAGTAAACTAGTTCGATGTCTACTTTGATTTGATGACTGCATTTCCACTTTTGAGCTCATTCATCAGGACTGAGAAGCCTTTGTTTCCACACTATTGACAATCTCTGCATATATGTAAATATTTTAAAATCCAAAACCTTTATGTGCCCGTGTAGAGTTTATCTTTGCCCAAAAAAGATATAATTTTGTGCAAAGATCATTAGATTCCTATCTTTAACACAAACCAAGATAACAACAACTATTCTTATGCCAAGAGTCATTTGTGGAGAAAGGTGTCAGTGTTTTAGGCTGCCTCAATCTGCAAGAAAACTCTTCATATACATGATATAAACTAAACTTTGTGAAGTAAATAGAAGCCAGACAGAGTGAAAAAAAACTGTAGTTAATTGTGTCTTCGATTAAGAGTATAAAACACCATTCTAACTCCACAGATGCAGCTGCTGAAACATTGTCCTGTATGGCGGGGATACAGAAAGAAAACAGTTGACACATTATATGTAAAAGAGCTCAACACACTCACTGTGGAGACAGAAAATAAACACATTCAAGAGCCTCGTTCTAAAACTTCAGTGCCCAAAGACAGAATTTGGCATTGACAATCCCATAACAAAACATAACAAAAAACAACGATAAACTGATGAGATATATGTTCAATAATATGTGACATTAAAAACCTATGAAAGGAACCAGGTTTATACAGATGCTGCCGCCAGTTCTCACCAGTCAAACCCACAACAACACGAGCGGCTTATTTTGGCATCCGTGCTGGAGTAAACAGATATGTTAAAACTGGAGGCAGCCATCTTTACAAACTCAGCCTATTAGTTGTGTGTACAGAGAGTGACGTAATATGTTTGTCTGCAGTCTCTTCCATCGAAGAAGCCTATCAGGTCTAGTCCAGTTTTCTGAACCCAGCAACGAGCAGAACCAGGAAGTCCAAAAAGAAAAGAAATAAAAGGAAAAAAAAGGCCCCAAAAGCAGAAACCGAGGATTCAATATGCCAGAGTAGCGAAGGCACACAATCAGAAAGATGAATATAAGACTTGTCTCTCTTGGCTTTCCGTCCAAATTCAGTCCGATACAGTTTGATCGGGCCTGATCCTCCATCCGGGCATGAGAAAGTGCTAGAACATGCGAGACAGAATTGTTTGTGGATGTGTGTGCGCATGTGTGTGGTCACCATAAAAACATATCAACATTTAAAAAGTTCAATATGTTAACAACTTTTAAAACACACAGGGTTACTCCCTACGACTGCATTGATAACCGGTCTGTGGTAAGTGCATCTCAAAGCTAGTCACCCAAAGCTCCACTGGCTGTACCTTAGGTATAAACTGACGATAGGTTGTTGGTTATAGGATAATATATTGACATGGATAATGGTTTTACAACAACAGTAAAGTCTTTTTTTCCAACTGCTATAAATACATTTCTTTGAGAGGTTTCACAACGATCAAACTGTATGCCACTGTTTGTACGCTGAAAGTGAATGACGCACTCAATTGTGTTATAAAAACACACACGCACGCTCCTTCAATTACACAAACTCGCATAGTCACAACTTGTTCGTACACATACAGGCACATGTACTTTGCAGGGCGGAGGCCATGCATGCACGCACACACACACCAAAGACATAAAGGCACAAGGTATTGCTAATGTTGAGGACGCTTTGAAACATGATCTATCGAGACATATAAATGACCCCTGTCACCCATGCATCCTTTCTCTCCTCCTCACAGTAAAAACAGCTTCTAGAAAAAAAAGAGATGCTTTTTCTTTCTAGTTAACATGCAAAAAAAAGGACACACACCCACACACATCAACAGTAAACAAAACCTACAGATCTACAGTACCAACGAAGGTACGCCATTTGGTATTTTAGCGCAGACAGACACGCTCAGGTCAGCCGATGTGTAAGACTTCCAAAACAGAGAGCCGATCATCACGTACAAATCTTAGAAAAAGCAGAGAGGGGGGTGGGGGGTTGTATAAAAAAAGAGCAGGAACAATGAAGAAGGGGGCAAGGGGGCAAAAGACGTCGTCAGGTCTCTATTTTCAGCTCAGTGGGCGTCTTTGACCTACCCAGCAGAGACTCGGAAAGTCCTCAAAAATGTGAGATAAGATACATCCAGCTCTCCTTGTGATTTTTTTTTCAAGTACTAACACTGTTCAACTACTGTTTTGCCCGTTCTCACACCAACTGTGTTTAAGGGCAGACGGAGGTGAAGAGTGGTTCACTGGACAGGAGTGAGTCACAAAAAACCACCAGCAGCGGAGTCAGTGAGCTCCTGTGGGATCCAACATGGACCAATAATGTAGGAGGAGTTGGAACAAATGAACATGCGTTGTCAGAAAGCCATCCGTTGCTGTAGTGATGTGCTTCCTGGGCTGCGAGGAAGGAGGGGTGGACAGATAGCGTCTCTCCCCTGCCACAGCTCTGAATAGCAGCAGCTGGAATAACAGCTCCTCAGACGTACACGCACATACGCGCACACAGATGCAACATCGAGCACGACTTCCTATTTTCAGCCCCCGACTCCTCCAACGTGTAAATAAGAAATCTCAGGCAGATTTCTCCTCCTCCTCACATCCTGTGTGTCTGTTCTGTTGTCTCCGTTACCAGCCGATAAGGTTGGCTTTGGCCTTTTCTGTCAGCTTGCGGACACGCCCCTTTGAGGACGTACCGAAGGTGATTGACGAGTCCTCGAACAGCAGCTGCCTCTGCTCCTCCTCGGAGTCCTCCTCCATGTACCAGGCAGACCGCCGCCCTTGGTTGCGTGTGCGCATCGACCCTCCTGCCTCCTCCCCCGCCTCCTCCTTTGGAGAATCCCTCCGACTGGATCGCTGTGGAGCAGCAGTCTGGGGAGGAGTCGTGACCTCCTCGTTGGTTCTCCTGCTGCTCCTCCTCAGTGGCGAGGGCTCAGGTGACTCGGCAGGAGGAGTGGCTTCTTCAGTTCTTACCGTTCGGGGCCGGCCACGCCGTCTAGGCGTCGGCGTCGTGCCAGAGTCCGACAGCACCTCCTGCGCGGAAGACGTCCCGCCTTCGTCCCCAGTCGATTGGTCGAGCTCGTCGTCGGGGGTGGAGCTTCTGCGGTTGCCGCTCCTTCTCATCTCCTCCAGCTCGTGCTTGCTCTTCCTGCCTCTCTTCTTGCCAGGAGGGCGGCCTCGGGGTCTGGAAGGGCTCCCCGGAGTCGTGTCTTCCGGAGGACTCACTGGAGGCTCCACTTTGGATTTCCGCCCCCTCCTCCCCACTCCCAGGGTCACATGACTACCGTGGCCATTCAGGTGGACTGTGCTCTGAGCTGAAGGGCTGGCAGGAGAGCCTGAGGGACACAGGAAGGAAACAAAATATATATCAGATAACATGTAATGTGTATTTTATGACTATAATCATCAAGCATCACTCTGTCTCTTCTTTTACACCAGGGGTGTAACACCCCTGTTTTACACCTTTCCATCCAACAAGGAACTGGTTCTGTTCAGGTTCTTGCACCTTAAGAACCACATCTAATTTGGTGGAAAAGGGGTATCTGTGACACTATGTCTTACCGGGTGTGTGTCGTACAGGAGTCCTGAGTTTCCTCCGGGTGCTTCCTCCACTGCTACCTTCCGTGGCTGGAGAGGGCGTCACCTTTTCAGGAGCTGGTGGCGTTGAACCTGACACAGAGTTTTGAGCCCTCAGTGAGCGAGAAGACTCTGAAGATGACAGAGATTTGCAATAACGGAAGTTAATTGAGTTCAATTTAACAGACAACAAAAGTAACAACAAAACACGGTTAAACAATTATTAAGTCCATGTGTTTTGCTCCAGTGTAGCAGAGGTTGTGGGGTCTTCTGCAGGTCTGTGCCCAGAGGCCTTTTGTCTCATCATCTTTGACTATGTCAACAACTTGAGGAAACCGTTCAGGTGAAGTGTGATAAAGGTAAGAAGAGTTTTACTAGTGGCTGCTTGTGATTGAATGCCATTCCTCCCCAGACATCATCTGAGGAACGGCTCCTGAGCGACCGAGCTTCGTTTTACTGCTACCATCCATCATCATGCTGACTAGTTAGTTTTGCTTTCATCACTTTATATTTTTATTTTCAGAGTTGTATCTTTAATAGTGGAGGCTGGTGATGTTTACATAGAAATATCAGTTGAGCTTGTGTTTACTGTATTAATTGAGACAGACAACATGTACCACACACACAGGACAAAATGAGGACACTGAGAGAAAAAGAGAGAGAGAGAAGATGATGAAGACGAGAGAGGAAGAGCAGTAACTGCCAATTGTGGCCAGGACATGATTAGCATGATGTCCCTGTGCTGTTCAAAGCAAACCAAAACGGAACTGATCCAATTCTAACAATGTCATTACCACAGTATGAGCTCTTTGGTAATTACAGTGAAGCCTATTGCCTCAATTTAACAATAACACAAACACCTAGCATAATTATAGCGTAATTGCATAAGTATAAATGATTGTTAAACACACATATTACTTAAATTTAGGTAGTGTTTGATACTCATTAGGTAATTAAAATCCAATATTAAGCACAGATGAACTAAAGGTGTATATAATTTCAATTAGTACTTAATTTATTACCACATTTTGGCAGGAGAGACAAGAGAGGAGTGACAGAAAAAGGGACATGCAGGTAAGAGAAATGGATTACTGTCTTACATGGTTTTAAAGCTATTATTACACCATTTTTGCCCTCCAAAAATACATATATCTATATGAGGGAAATCAAGTTATATGTGGAGGGACATAAGCACCGTACCGTTCTAGCAAGGTCAGATTTTGGACCTCTGTATGTTAATCAATTCATACAGAACAGCACATTCTGGTCTTTGTATTAATCGTATAATCTAACTCTCATGTTCACGTGCTCTCACCTGCTGTGCTCTGTGTGCTGCTCGCTGCATTATGTGAGGCGGATGAGGAAGGTGGAGAGTGCGTGGAGTGGCGCGCCCCGCTCCGTGTCCGCCCTGCAGACGGTGCGTCTGCCTTCCCGTTGACCAGCTGAGGGGGCTGTTTGACGGGGATGCTCTGTCTCAGCGAGGAGGCCCGAGACGGAGGCGGCGAAGGCTCCTTTTTTGCCGTCACCCTGGATGACACACGTCTCTTCCTCTCTGGACTAGAGGCAGGATAAAAAAAGGAATTTTAACAGATCCCTACTAATGCACAGGAAGAAACCCCAAAAACAGGAAGAATGTCCTGTCTTACCTGGATGCAGTGCTGCTTGCTGGAGATTCACTCCTCCTCCTCCTCCTCTTCATGGCGTGCCGTGTCTGCCTGTCCGTAGTGTGTCGCGTCTGTCTGTCCGTGCCCTGTCGGGTCAGTTTATCCGTCAGGCCGTGGATGGCCTTATAGTCGGCCAAG
>CAFUXE010000850.1:379878-398430 GCA_903364295.1 Serranus cabrilla | reverse complement strand
AACAGTATCTGTCCTCTCTCCCTACATGCTTCAACCTCCAATGCAGAGCAAAGACCAGATCAAGTACCCTATTTGTGCCGATATTTTTAGTTTAATATCACAAAAAACAACTGTGAAAGCTGGTAAAAAAAAAAAATAAAAATACTATCCCTGATAGCCTGGTATGACAGTTACATGAGCGATTATCCAACCAATGAAAATGTAGTCAGACAAGAGCATATGGACCAACCAACTGACTAACCAAGGTGTCAGGCCGTAGATAAAAGAAGTAGAGAAAGTACAGGGTTGCTGCATACGTACCGGGTATTCCTGCAGGTCCACAGGTTCTCTGAAGGGCTCAGAGTCTTCACACTGGAAGATGAGATCCAGCAGCTCCTTGCAGCGGCCCCTCCATGCGTTAGGGTCGTATGAAGGAGGTCGGGTTCGCAGTTGCCTCTGCGTGGGTCGACGACCCTGCACAAATAAATCAAGAGTTAATCATAGCTATTGTAGCTGTTTTACTTCTTTAGATGCTGGATTACAGGAGAGTGGATGAACTTGAGATATAAAAAGTGAGTCTTGCATGCACAGGAACACACGTTTACCTTGTGGTTTCGTGTGGATGTTCCAGGAGTGTTAGTATCTTCATCCTCCTCCTCATCATCCTGAAAAGACAGGAAACAGGGGGTTCATGTTAATGTTCATGCACTGCACATAAGAGAATAAGTCATTATTTAATCTTCCAACTGCCTTTCAGGTGTAACATTATTTAACTCTCGCTGCCAAACAAGATTGACGTATGTTTTGGAATTAAGAAGAAAACTGTTTGAAATAGCGAAAGTACGCTTAATAATCAATACCAGCCAGAGTAAAATGTTACTGCAGTGTAAACATGAAAATATGCAACACGCACCTCGTCTTCAGAGTCAGAGAAGGTAGCCTTCTTCATAGTCTTGTAGAGGGGCATGATGTCTGTCAGATTTTGGTCCCTGAGGAAGAAAAGACATTTAGACCCGAGGAATAGCATGTAAGTTCATGATAACAGAGCAGTGCTACAAGTGGTAAATGAACATTAACATGACCATTATAATACTCCGCATTATTAAAGCATACACTGTACTCACTTAATGAACTGCAGCATGAGGTCAGAGACAAACTTGGCCGTAGTGACGATGAACGACCCGGGCTCATTGAATGTTTGGGCGTTGTGTTCAATGTAACGAACCTCCCACATCAGAGAGGACAGCCGTCTGAAAAGTGTTGAGAGCAATTTAATTATCTCTAACACACACACAGTGCATCTTCTTTTACTCTCTGACAGCAGGATGTGCCTTACCTGTAGAAGCGATTCACCAGCCTCTCCCGTATGGTGCTGAGGTCAGTGACATAGGCCACCACTGTGCAGTATGTGGGGTAAGCTTGGAGGTCCACTGGGAAGGCAAACGGTGCTGCTACATCTGAGGGATGAAAGACGGGTGGACACAAAAGAAGAGAGGATTATTCACTGGAACACATCTACTGTAATAGACAAGCATTCAGAAACACACTCAACAAGGGTGTAAATGATAAATGTCTCCAAACAAATAAAATAACATGCATATGCATACATGCTGCACAGCAATACTAGCCACATTTTTTAAGCATTTGCTAAGATTTTTCCTGCTAATTTTAGATATATTAAACCAAATTTGGATGCACCTTAAATTGTTTATTTAAGTCCCATCCTGTCCAAAATAATAAATAAATATAAAATTTAAAAATAAAGAAAAATGCAAAAATATAAGTACATAAAGAAAAAAAACAAAAAACAAAAAATTAAATAAGACAAAAACTAAATAGGGGGATTAATGCAAAGGTAAATAAATAAATAAGCAAATTAAAACAGAACAATAAATGTATGTTTTTATTTTTTTATGGTGCATCTAACGCCACATTCATGTTTTTATCGAGTCAGTTCTCAGATTCTTTTTTGTTTTATTTTAAATTATTTATTTATTTTTCTGTTCTCAGCTTATGTCCTACATACAACTGCAGCACGGAGCGTAGGAGTGAGAGGAGAGATCTAGAAGGATTAAGTGTGCTGACTGTTTGCACTGGTGGGTGTTTAATCCCCAAACTGTCAGTAGAGGGAGCCCTCACACCATCTCTCCTCCACTGGGAGGATTGCAGTAATACAAAGCCTGTTCCAAACATGACATTACATCACTTAACAGGAATTCAAGCAAGCACCTCAATATGTGGCTCAACGTGTCAGCAGCTTATTCCCTATGAACATGCGAGCCGTGTTCCTGCTGGGCTCCACAAACGAGCTCAGAGCTGTGACTCACGTTGTGTGCAGTCATGCTGCCGCTGCTGTTTTACGAGAAATGAGCCCTCGTGGCTTAACTTCATATTCCCTGATACATGACACAAGGGGTGGGATATTTTCACAGGGGCTTGATGACGTCGTACCGAGTGTGCAGAGCTGGTCGATGGCTTTGATGATGCGTTCGCACTCCTCTGCGCGTGTGCCGCAGCCCCATTCGCCGTCCAGTGGGACGTACAGCAGCTCCTTCTGTTCCTCCTCCACCAGCGGGACGCTCATGCCCAACTCTTCGGGGAACGTGGCTGCGCGTGAGACAGAAGTAACTGAAGAATCCATCAAAGTTTTGAAATTGTAAAGAAATTGCATTTGAATTTGCTGAAAAGTGTGGGTGTATTGATTAGACGTACCATCATCTGGGATGGGCTCCATGTCCCAAGGACTCATCTTCTCTGTGTCTCCATTATCCCAGCTGGATGGGAAACAATGTTGATATGAATCACATCACATTGTAGTCTTTGTGTCAGTAATTGCTTTTTTTATATTGCATAGGTGACGTACTGCCATCACTCCCACAGTCTAAAGTGGATGTCATTCTCTAACCAGCCTTTTCAAATTAATCCTGACTGTAAGTACTGTGTTTACAAGAAATAGTAACTCAAACAGACAATATGCTTATTAATGTTTCCAATCGGAGTGTCACTGGCAGTAAAAGTCGAGCGACACTAAACAAAAGGCAGTGTTAGTTTTCGTCATTTAAATGTCAAATCCAAACTGTCATCCAGGGTCGTTTCAAGTTTCCTCAATGATTCAAGCCATGAGCTGTTTGTGCGGTTAATGAGTGTTGTGAGAGGAGGTGTCAGCAGCAGAATCACAGGAAGCCATTTGTCTACATTTGCCGGTAATTTGTCCAAGCAGACAAGTTCCTGCTACATGTAAACCATTTTAATTCAACAGTTGCATATTTCTTATTCTGTCAGTGTGGAGAGTCGGATCAAAAAACGTCCTGTTCAATCCCAGGATTCACTCAGATAAACACACAGGAGACACCGTGGGTACTGAGTTTTTCACACTTCTGTAATGTGAAGGTCAATCTCTAAATTCCATTAAGATTATACATAAAGAGACAGTATATTTTATGTTCAGACTGATAAACTGCATTACAATACCTACACACTTACACTGTGACAGATATTTAAAGATTCAACCAAAACCTCAACCGAAGCCCAAAGGTAAAAAAGAAAGACATTTGGTGATGTCCTAGTACTTATTATTACATTTATAATTTTGTCATATTGCATTTTGTTATGTTGTTTCAAGCGTTTGAATATAGTTTGTTCATTAGTGCTGCAACTATGGCAAAATATCATCTGTAAGATATGCCATTAAAACAGACAATATGACACCATGTTACACTATTTCCTTTATACCATCACCAACGAGACTTTCTGGATTCATTTTGGTATCTTTTGTATCATTCCTGCGATGCTTCTCTTTTCTTTCTGTTTCATTTTGACCTCATTTCCTGTGCACCGTTTGTTACATGGTGTGACACAGATTTATCACCTGTTAGTGCATCTAATGAAGATATTAGGAATCTGTTGTTTGATGCAATGAAACTCCTCGTTAATGCAAATAAAACAGATTTATCGTGAAAGCTGTTGCTGCTTTGATGGAAACTGCATTTTTAATTGTGCTGCCCTAAAATAGAGTGTGAACATACCAGACATTGTAGCACTGAAACAGGCTGTCAGAATACTGATTCTGGTACGGCTCCTGGCTCTCGATGGTCCCGAACCACCAGGCGTCGTCAATCACTGACCGAAACCTGTCACCTGCACACACATCACAGTTAGTTTTGGTCGTTAAAGGAGAAGAAGAGTTGACTTCATGAATTGACCTAGATACTAAAAAGAAAACATGGGCTGACCTATAGTCCACTGTCTCTTTCTGGCGTTGTCAAACTGCTGCCGCAGAACCAGGAAGTCGATGACATCAGGCATGTCATGGTATCTGTAAAAACATGCAAACATTCAGTCAAAGACTACAGCAAAGTAAATAAAGAATGAACAAGGACACCATGTAACAGTGTAGAATAGATTAAACAGCAGTTTAACATTCCCCGAAGAGTCTTTACACTTAATGTCAGTCAAGATTAGTAAATTAAATATTTTATGGCTACTGTCTTGTGTGAGAATTAATTAGGGAAAGAAATGTTACATTCAAAGGCAGCAGGAGACAGAAGCATATAGATTACTGAGGAGAATAGTTTCACACTCTGGCATTGTTACCATTGAACATTTGCATAATGTTGGAGAAAACCGAAAAAGTTCAATTAAGAACAAAATATGTTACATTGTAAAGTGGCAATTGTGCATCAAAAAACCGACTCAAATATTATATATTAATATTATTTTTCACTTGCACTGAGGAAAATGTTTTAACTGACATCAGTCCGGGTTATAATTTTAACGCTTAAATGCCAGTTTGTTTACATAATGTCACTGGTGTTCTGAAAAAAATGTATTCTGTATAATAAATGTTTGTTTTCACAACACTGATTTTGATGCATTGAATCAAACACTGCAGTGCTCCATAATACAGCAGCAGAAACAAGGTAAATGGTCGGTATTTGCCACATAGGGTATAAAAAAACGACAACTCTGAGGTCAGGGCTCTAGATTAAAAGTCTGATTTAATAGTATGTGTGATTTTATGTTGCACTGGCCGTGGGATCAAAGATGTTTGGGTTTCAATGGATCCATTTTTGTCCTTAAGGGTCTGAGTGTATTTTGGCTCTGTTTATTATAGACCTATTACAGGAGGTGAGGTTCAATTTCTAAAACTAAATAAATAAATAACACCCTTGCCAAAATGTTTGCCATATGAATTAACACAGCCAAAATGATTAAACGATTACAAATAAAAAGCCAAAGATGTCTCTAGTGATACACAAGGATTAAAGGTTCATTATCCAACACCTTGGCCTTTACAATGTGTTATCAAAAAGCTGCAGACCCTCTAAAGGTCCTGCGGTAACCGGGCGGGATGCTCACTTCATAGAGAAGGATCCTCCGGTCAGTTTGCCGGTGTCAGGGTCCAGGAAGGAAAGCTTCAGACAGCACAGGGTGGGCAGGCCAACCTCATACTTGATGCCAACGATCTTCATCAGTTCCTGCTCCTGAACACCACAAACACAACAAATAATGCAAATGAATACTGGGGAGAGGTCTCAGGGAGGGTTATTCACATTCCTTGCAGCCACGTTATCTTAAACATAGTTTAATGCACTCTATTGATACATTTACTTTCCTCTGTGGTGTGTTATGGTGGCTGAGAGAATAAGCACAGCTACAGTAAGTTCTTCCAGCTGAGCAAAAGTGAAACTGGAGGCAGTAATGCGTCAGTGTTGCCATGTCTGTTTGTTCATTACAATAAAAGGTATAGAAGAGAAGACTGCATTTCAAACGCCATATGCAAGACGTTCATAAAGAAGCACACTGTGCCTGCAATGCATTATGGTCGGCCGCCTGCATAGAAATTGCTATTTGTGTCTGCACACATGGAAAAGGAATGAAAAATATACAGTACCGAGTGAAAATGCAATCCCATAAGCTGTTACTTTAAAGTGCTGAAGTGTCTGAAGTTTTTTTTCTTTTAAAGACAGTTTCATATACAGGGATGAAACTTTGTACTCTGCAGATATTTTTTTCGTTCAGCAGAGGTATATTTTTAGGACGGAAAAGGGATTAAAGTCCACATGAAAGTGAAACCAGACAAGTGTCTGTGGTAAAGAAGAAACACAGCAATGCGGTTGCAAGCTGAAGCCAGTGTGTGTGTGTGTGTGTGTGTGTGTGTGAGTGTGTGTGTGCGTGAGTTTTGAATTGCTAATAAGAATGAAACAACAGTGAATGATTGCATCATACGTATGTAGCAATTCCTAAGAACTGCTGTGTGTCCCAGTAAAAACTGTGTGTCATTGTGTTTCATCTTTACAGAGCTGACCTTTAAGCCCTTACTTCTCTTAACTCTTCACTCCTAACTCACTTTTTAAAAATGCTGCTTTGATGTCCGTAGAGGACAAAAATGTCAGTGTCAAAAAAAACTGCAACGCAGTTATATATAATCATATTATTGTTAAGATAATAGGTTATATCTTCTAACTACCTTCAGTCTTAATCACGACTATTTATTCAGAATTTTAACCTTTTGAATGTCTGTTTACATAATGCATCTGTTGTGTTTATTGGGGAAAAAATTGAATATTTGTTATCTTAGAGGATAAAAATGTCCCTTTCATAAAACTGCTATAAAATGCTATAATTGTTTTTAATTTTATCAAAAATAAAATCTGTCCTGATCACAACCACCAGATATTCATTTATAATGTATTACTAATATATAAAATAATATACATTAATTTTGTGTATTAAATTAATTATTTTCTGATAAACTCTAAAAATAATTCTTCTGATGATTAATTATTTAATCAATCAGCAACAGACCTAGTGGAAAGCAGGAAATAGCATTGATAATAGCGCTGAAAATATTACCTATGATAATATGGAATGTTATTAATTTAACATTTCAAGAGTATTTCCTCTGTGTGAAGACTGTATTGATTGTTGTTTCACGGCTCTGCTGTGATTTTTATAAAAGGCCTCTCCTCGCTGGTTGTGTGCACACAAATAAAGAGACAATATAAATCTCCTGATACATGAGATCTAAAGAGTCTCTCTTCAGACGCTCTTTAATCCATCTTTGTCAAACTGTTCCTTACCCGTAGCTCCATCTTGTGCCAGGGCTGCTTCTTAGGATTGATGCTGTAAATCTTTTTTTGTTTGGCCATCTCCACATAGGCTTCATGTCCCTGTCTGAAGTAGTAGACCTGCACATGCACAAATACATCAAGTCAAATATACAGTGGAATGCATTCATTTCGATATTCCTGGTGAGTTACTGATTCACTTTAAAAGATAAAACGTGTGTGTAGTGGCCACTGAAGCCTCATGGGGCCGCTAACGTTGGTGTGGACTCGTCTTGTTGCTATGTCAAACATGAGCCAGTGTTTTGGAATGAGCAGACATGTGGTGGGCATGTGGTGAGGACACTGTTACGGAAACAGGCTCTGTGTACCTCGTCCCCCATCTGGGGTATGTAAGGACATCTCCGGGGGACTGTGTCTGTGATCCAGGCTGAGGGAAGCCACTCCTCCAGAGTGAGACCCTGCTCCTGGAACTCTGTCCTCTGGACGACACACAGCAAAATCAATATTCAGTCACGGTTCTTCCATAAATTAATTAGGTTTTGCATTATGTAACATCTCTGTTCTTTTCCTATATATATATATATAGAACCTACACTTAGTAGCATCCATACAAAACTTTTGTATCGTCTTCTGGTCAACTTTTGTCTCTCGTGTTTGATTATTTCTAAAGCAAAGTATAAATTATCTCCCCTTTCTGTGTTACAGCTTCTTCGCCAACTTAATTCCAACTCATTACTGAAAGTTTAACACTTCTTTTTGGAATTTATCCATTTTACTTTGTGGCATTAAGATGAAAGACACCTAAAGGTCTGATATATAAAACTTCTGAAACAAGGTCAAATTTGACCACAGTTGTCAATTTGAAAAACTTATTGGAAAAAAATATTGGATAAAACCCTTAAAGAACCTAAGTCAGAACAATGTACTTGTGTCTTGTTTTTTAATGAATTGTCTTTCAAATACTGTTTAAAAGACAAGCCATAATCAAATCATGGCTTAATTATGGGTTCTTTTGTTGACTCAATCAATTTATGACTAGGTTTGGAATAAAATCATATGAAACAATTAGTGAGGAATGCATAAAATTATCAAAAATAAATCAGAATTATTTAAAAAGATTTAAAGCAGCAAAATGACTTGCCGATATTTTCTGTCTTTTGAAAGCTCCATGAATATTTTTTATTAAAATGTCATTTGTAAAGTAACTAAAGCTGTGAAAGTAAAGTAAAGTACTGGAGTAAATGTATAAAGACGAACCTTCCTCTTCTCCTTTGGCTGCTTCTTCTTTGGTAATGCGCCGTCTTTGTCTCCTTTTTCTTTCTTTCTCTCCTTTTTCCCATCCCTCTTCTTCTCTCCGTCCTCCTCAGAGCCGCTGCTCTTCTTTTTCACTTTCACGCTCTTCTTGGGCGGCTCAAGGTTGATCCCTGCGTCTGCTGTCCAGTCAGAGTAATCGCTGGAGTAGTCACTGCCAACACAGAGCACAGAGAAGATTAAATACACAGATGTATCTGTTTGTGTTTGTGTATTGATTTGCATGTATCTGCAGGAGATAAATGTGTGTGTTATGCTATATGTTTGTTACCTTGAACTACTGTGGTCGTCCGGCCACGGCTCCTTCTGCTCCTCCTCCTTCTCGTCCTCTGAGGAGTGTCCGTTGATTTGCCGAACCTCCACCTCTGCCTGGGAACACACATTGTTTATGTTAGCACGAGAATGATGTCTCTTATATATATATATCACACGTTCATATTACATTTCACAATACTAGCAGTCCATAATTGTTTTATATCGTGCTAAAGTCCCAGCAGCCAGAACAGTGGACAGTAAAAGGTTAACATGTTGGCAGAGTCTGAAGAGAGGATCTAAAATTGGACTAGAAGAGAAAAAAGTACAAAAGTAGCTCTAACAAATTATATGAGCCAACAAAAATGGGAAAAATGCCTCGAAAAATAAAGATTTTAGTGCCTGACTGAAATGATCAAAAACTGCAACACATCTTTTTTTTGAAAACAAAGTTCTGTGTGTTTTAAAGCAGTTTACAACACAACAAATAGAGTATAAATTAATCAGGCAGTTACAGTACTGTTTCTACCTCGGAGGTGCTCTCATCATCGTCGGCAGCCTCTGCGCTCTGACGGCTTGTCTCCTCCATAGCGGCACGCGTTTGGTAGCCGTGGTTACCCTGGCTCCTCCTCCCCTCGTCGACTGACTCAGATGTCGGGTGAACCTGCGACAAGCAACATAAAACAATATGAGCACTGACAGTGGAATGATAATTAAACAGGAAACCTGTCCCGCGTCTCAGAGACGTGAAATGATGAATAAAAAGGTCATGGGAGGAAAAAAGATGAGATTCCTGTAAAACAATAACGTATGTGAGTGTGTGTTCATTCGCTCACCCTGCTCTCCTTGGGCAGAGAGTGGATGGTGCGCCTTCTCCTTTCTGACTGATAAATATTGATCTCCTCCTCTCCTTTAGCCTCCCGCCAGTTTACCTGTCTCCTACAAAATAAGAGTCACAACAGACTTTAACACCATCACTTCCCAACAACACATTCCTCTGTGTGGCATCAGCTTCAATGTGTTACCTGACAGAAGCATCCTCCAGCTCGGGGACCAGCACCCTGCGGCTCCAGGCCACCAGGTCTCCCTCTGTGGCCATCTGGCTTCGCGGGGCGTTGCTGTGCATCTGGCGGACGCCCTCGATCTGCCCGCTGCGCCGCAGACCCACGTTGGGCGGAGAGTGCACCTCTGTGGGCGAACCCACGGATCCTGAGGGAAAGAAAAGTCAAAATCAACACATTTTTATTTTTCATTACCTCGATAACTGTGTTCTTTGTAGTAAAAGTAGTTGTAGTGCATTTGTTTTTGTTAAATAATTTAGTTTCTTTAGCATTTTTTTTATTTTAATTAAAATTTAATTAGGATGAAGGATTTTCCTGAGCGTGGCTCAGCGTCTGTTGATGCTTTAAAATAATCAGAGCTCTTTGCAAGCAATACAGTTAAAGTGAATAAACATTTATAAAGGTGTGAATATTTCATTTCAAATATTACACATTATAAAAAAAAATTATTTAATAGCAGTATCTCCTACTATCTACTCAAGCAGCAGCTCCCTTATAAAAGTCTTTATGTCTGTGCTTGGTGCAACAATATCTGTTTACGCTATTATTGTCTCATCTTTAATATCATAACCCAATCATATCCATGACATTAACTGCTCTTATGGAGCACAGAGCAAATTATTTTTTCATAACAAGTCAGCTCTGATAGTAAGTTAGCTGTAACTGCCTTAATATGGGTGTAGGAGAAAACAATCGTTGATCATCCCTTCCGTCGTCGATATACGATCCAATAAAAAGTCAGCACAAAGCTACATTAAAGGGCTTTGGGGGAAACTGTCCCACTGGTTAACATACCAAACTCATCCAGGTGTTTATAGACCAACATTAACTCACGTGTATGTAAGCAAGAGTAGATAACTCAAATCATCACAACATGAGTGTATTTGCTGCTCTAAAATAAATAGGGAAAAGGCTACAGCTGATTATCAATTCACTGGCCGGCTTTCAGTAAAATAATTCATTATCATTTCCAAAAGCCCACGGTGATGTCTTCAAATTGGATATTTTGTCTGAGAAACGTAATAACACAAGCCAAAGTAAAGCAGCTGAGCTGAGGGGCTGGAGATTTAAACCATTTATCATTCAACAAAATATTTACTAATTATTTTTGTGTTTATAGACTAATCAATAATTGACTGCTCCAGTTGATTGTTTCAGCTCGCAAAGTGACTAACTCAGTGAGAGACAAAAGGACAGGAGAAAAAAATATTGATTTGAAGAAGCAAGGAGTCAGTTACCAAGATCAATGATACTGTATCATTAAAACCTCATGGAATTTACAAAGCAGACAATAAAGACACTTGTGATTTTGTTACTAAGAACACTGCAGTGTGTTTGGCTAAATGTAGCCAGCTGCATGCAGGCGCCTGCTTCTCATCTTGAATGCTGATGTGTTAGTTTGGAGCACCAGAGCCACAACCGTTCCATCTCTTAAAGACAAATATCAAACTGATGAAACACTGATGTTTCATGTGAAATTCACTCCTCTGTATTCACCAACTCTCTGAGACAGAACTGTCTCGCTTCCTGTGCTGCTGAAAGGTTTGTTTTGCATAATTGGGAATTATGTACAATATCTTCCTTATTTCATATGAAGTGTCCACGAAAAATACTTTCAGTTTCACAATACACTTATGTCAGATTCCAGAGTAAATGTTGTGACTATGATGAATAAAATATCATTACTAATGTATTGTGTGCTGTACTTTTCGCACAGTTAATTATACAAATGAATTATATCTGGATTAAAATTGTGTTTGCAAGCAATTCTCAGCTTGTTTGAACCTGCTTTAAAGAAAGAATTTGCAGCGTACAAACACAAGTGCCACGGTGTTTAGAAAGCTCAATGAAGACACTGAATTAACTTTCTGAATTGATTAAATAAATATAGATTGTTTAATTCAACTGTTGATTTTCATAATGAATGCATGTGGGGATTCATACAGCTGTTTAAGAGTAAAATTCAAGCACTTTTTAAGCACTTTAAAAGGTACCTAAACTAAAGATTTCCAGACTCGCCAACACCTAAATTGTGACTACAAATGCATTTGTGAAAATTAAACTTCACTGACTTTATACTCACAGCAATGAATATGTATTGTCATTTTGCAGCTGGTCATATTAATGTTGATTTTTTGATGTTATTATGTTATTGTGTTCAAGCATATTCCCAACTTACAGTGTCATAAAACAATGGTTAAAAACAAGCATTTTCCAAACTTTCATGTTTTTGTACAAACCCTGGCATGAGAACAAATCAAATAACATGTAGGTGCCTTTTTTTCAATAAAATTTTCATTTTTTAAATCTTATGTTGGGACGGCATGGGGGAAAGGTTCAGTTCCAGCCCTGGAATGACGTTCCTGTCATGACGTGGTCTTACCTCTGTTGGACCTGGTGTTTATAGAAGCAGCGGAGTCATTAGTTCCCAGTCTTTGGTCCTGTTCCTGCTGCAGCCTCTGAATCATCGTATCCAGAGGACTGGAACCGTCCACAGCCTGCTCACTCACCACCTGGTTCAGGCCTGACACACACAGGACAGTAGGAAGAGAGAGAGACTTACTAAGTAAAAGGGAAACAAGACAAGAAGTTCTGTTCAAATTAAAAAATCTTAAAACCAATAACTGCTGTCTCATAGTAACTGGCTGCACATATTGCTTTTTTGTATTCATCTTTAATGTCATAGAAGAAAAAAAGGCTGAGAAGAAAAAATACTTCTTAAAAGCCGGCAGCAGGAAAAGGTTGGGTTAACACTTCTTTAAATACTGTGACCATGTAGAGTCGTATTGTCTCAGCAGCCTCCTTCACCTGCCTCCTGTGCGCTACTAATGCATTTCATAAACTACTGTTTCTGTTTGCATCCCTGCCAAGACTTTAAACTGCCTGATTAATTCTGTTCTTAATTGCTAATGCTGGTGTAGTTTCAGTAAAAGCCTCTCATTAACCATATTTGAGAACAGAGAACATTCTTGTCGAGCTAAGGGAGAGCAGTATGATCAGCTCGACAAAAGAGTCTTTTGATCAGCTGACAGATTAGACAGAAAACGTTGGCGTCACCTCCAGGTAAAGATCTGATCTGAAGCAGACAAGAGAGGAGGAGAACTACCACCGAGTCCACGTCTGGTGGTCTGATTTCAGCCCCTGTACCTGAGGAGGTGACCCCCATCTGCGGGATGAGCTGCTCGTCCCTGCAGCCTTCCCTGCCAGGCACCAGCCGCTGGTATCTGGGGGGGTGGGGGTTCCCGTCCACGTCCACCAGGAAGGGAGGCGGCATCAGGTGCGGCGCCTGCTGAGTCTGCTCGTCCAGCACGTAATTGTTGGCGTCTCGGATCAGCGGCCGGTAGTCGGTGTGGAAGAACATCTGGTCCGCTATCTGAAGCACAGGTGGAAAGTAATCATTTACTTTGTTTACAATGAGGATGTAAAAGTGTTCCCACCATTGATATGACATTTGTTATTACTGATAACATCAATTACATAAGCTGTTAAGTGACAGCTATGTGTATGAAGACTAAAGTTAAGCCTCTTGCATTACCTTGTCATACTTGCTACTGGAGCCAAAGCCAAAGATGAGCAGGTGTCCATGGGAGTCGGTGGCTGCAAAATGCTGCCCATCTGGACTACATTTGCAGTCAAACAACGCTCCGTGCCCTTGGCCCTCAATCTATCCACAGAGAGAAATGGAAAGAAGAAGATAGAGAAATAGGTGCACACTGTAAATCATAGTATTTACCAGGATTCCAGGCAACTGTAGCAGCTGTGTGGCAGGGACAAAATCAACTCAAAATGTCCAGCACACAGGATCAAATGCATTTTTCCATAAACCAACTAAAGCATTAATCCACATGAATTAATAGTGAAATAATAAGCAATAGTGACACAAGCAGAGTTTGACAGAAACATGAGCAACACCTGCAGAAACTGAAACTTCATCAACAGAACATCAAAGAGACAAAACCCTAAATGTCCGGTCAGCTGACTGCCTTTACTTCCTTCTGTTGGTATTCCTTCACTCTCACAAAAGCTCCATTCAGTCACAAGATGAAACATTTCTTAAGAGGGTTTTTTTTGCCTCTTTGTCCCTTATTCAGTTAAAAAAGTCTCTGCCAAAGCCCTAAACTCAAATGAACCTGAAGCACTGAACTTTAAATAGTCGTCTACTTTGGTGTATGCAGGGAAGGTGTATGTGCTTTTAGCTGGCAGCAGGTCAGGCAACTCTAGAAGCTGTTGAATAGTGGTGTTAAAGTTCATGTGGTTAACTTAAAGAAAGGCTGCAGTGGCAGCAGCGCTGATAAAACAGGTCTGCAGTGGATTTGGAAAAGTAGGCATAAGCAGTGCATGTAAGCTTAAAACTTTTCCGCAGTAAAATATCTTAACTAACATCAGCTTACATTATCCCAAATGTTTACAACTGTTTTCAAACCTACAGAATTCCATAATTATAATCAAGGTAATATGTTTGTTTGGACGCCTTTCAGTGATTGCATATCCCCTTCATGGATGCATCAGCATTGGGGATTTCTCCCAGAAGCTCACATAAATGGACTTTTTAGACACTTTTAAGCCACGTTTTTATGATACAGTTTTTTTAAATCTTGGTCATGTGGATCTTAAGTTATCAGTTAAACAAGCTGAGCAAATGTAAGCTTCAGCTCGGGTTGCAGACCCTCTGGGTTGTCCTTTGTCCACTGAATAGTGTAGCTGCTTTTTAACGTGAAACTGTTTTATTCTGTGTTTTTAGCTATTTTAATCACCTGGTTTGTGATTTTTGGAGAGGAGGAAACTAGAGCCTGACCAATATGGGATTTTTGAGACACATGCAGTTACTGAATTTAGAGGGCGAAAATGAATTGATAACAGAAATGGTGGCTAATATAGTAATTTTTTGAGCTGGAATGAAAATATATATATTTTATGTGGATTGTACTGATTTTTCACTACTCTGTAAAGGTACCAGAGAGCTATTTTCTCAAACATACAACTTTATTAAATCATATTAAACACTGTTATACTTTATACAAACGATGTATTACACGGTCAGCCAATTCTATAAATGATAACTGAGAAAATAAAGATTAAATAGGAATAAAATAAATAGATAAATAAACATAATTACTGCTCAGTGTCAGTTTATTGCTGACTATTTGAAAAAAAGGATCAAAGTTCAGGAAAACACTTTTTTTTTATAATCGTGATTATGATTTTTGCCATAATGGAGCAGCCCGAACTTCTACTGTCTCTCTTAAAGTTTCAAACTGTAATTTGGGCCATTTCACGATCACACGCTTTGTGTCATCAAACAACACTTTTCACCGTCTACAATCAACACCAAGCTTTGGCCGACTGACCAGCACACTGAGTGACTCACTTGTTCAGAGACTGTGATTAATGCTTTCCTTGGTAACCATAGAGACACAAGCAGGAAATACAACAGCAGCTTCAATGATTAACACACTCAGGGAATATGTACACTGGCATATGAGTATCAGACAGTGTGGTGTCGTGATTTCACTCTATCCTCGATTCAATCCACACACGGTGCATTAAATGACAGAAAGCGGCAGCATGAGAGAAGCAATGAGAGAAAGTGAAAGCAAAGAGGGGGGGCAGCGAGGGGTGAGAGGGAAGGAATGTGAGACAAAGAGTGACATAGAGAAAGGAAAGGAAAGGAATGTGTTGTGGGAAAGAAGCAAAGACTAAAGGAAGACAGGAATAAAAGCTAATAAAGCTTTTGGTGATTCACTGCAGAAGAAAACATGACATCTGTGTCACATGTGAGGATTTGGTCAGCTTCAGTGTGAATTCAGCCAAAGACACTACAGTGACACAAAGACACAGAGACGGTGGCCAAGAGTCTCACCATGTTGAAATAGGAGCGGATCTTGACTCCCCTGGCAAGGTCCCACACGATGCAATTCCCATCATGCCCCGCTGAGAAAAGGATTCTCGGATCAAAGGGATGCGGCTCCAGGACAAACACCTCATCTTCATGACCCTGTCAGTAAACAACATGATCATCCTGATTAACACACTCCAGAAAAAAATTCAGTTTGTTTCTTAAAGGACTCATCTTGTGGTTATGCCTATGCTCTGTGCTATATTTAGAATATTGCATAAACTATCAAAACAGTCCCTTGTCAATATCTGTCACCATGTTAGCAACTGAAACTCATATGCAAGGCACAATTAAAGTTACATTTTTACTAATGTCCACATCAAATGGTCCATGTCCTATGAATGAGTCACTAGGGAGAGATTCTGACCTTCTTTGCTAACAATCACACATGGCGCCACAGGAATGACTTCTAAAACCAGGAAGTTAGCATTTTAGCGCCCTGGGGTCTATGCTCTCAGACTCAATGAGGATTTGAATGGGTTGGTGGCATAAAATATGTTAGCAAATACCCCCAGTTGTGAATTTTGACGTTTTTATGTGTCCTTAAAAATGTGTTTGCTAACAAGTGGCTAAATGAGACTACAGTGGTTGAACATGAACTCTCTCACTCGTCTGCTTTACAGCCTCTAGTCATGTTTTTCTGTATTCCTGCAAACTGTTGTAGATAGAATAAACAATTTATAAGGCTACGGTTCAGCTAGCTTGTCAAAACCGCTGGTTAGCATGTCAGACAGCATCTGATGCTAACGGTAGAGACGTTCAAGTCATGTGACTCTGGAGTTGTTAGCTATAGCATTACGTTAGCTTTTTACTTCTGTCGACTGCATTAACGCTTCAAACGTAATAAAATTGGTGTTAATTTGTAAACATTATCCTGCTGAACAAAACATCAGCAGCAGCATCAGAAACGTCTGTTGGCCACAGAGCTTATTTTCTGCTATGATCCAAAATCCAACGCAAAAATCCCATAGGAGGATCCTCAATAGACCCGACTGTGATGCTAACTTTCGAGGTTGCCTATAAAATATGTCATTAGGTTTACCTAACAATAAGTTTGTTAAAAAAAGAAACAATGAAAGATGGATGATACATGAAGTGCACATTTTAAGACAAGAAACTGTTCCTACTGTGTTTTTACATGTGTGTCTGTGAGCACTGTGGTTGCATGTGGGTGTGTTTAATCAGGACATACCATCAGGACGTGGACGAGGTTGCCGGTGGTGGAGTTCCACACCTTCAGCGTCAGATTGTTGGCTGCTGTGATCACTGTGCCGTCATGGCGATCCCACGCTACCATGGTAACCTTCAGCTTGGTCACCTTGTCCTCCAGTGGTGGAGGGTTGTACTTCCTGGAGGGAAGATGTTGATACACTGGTGTCATGTTTGCAAATAAAAGACATATTGTAAAATGGTTAAAATGTCATAAAATCAGTGAACAATTTATTCCCTGGCCATTTGTGCTAATGAATTTAATTGTTATATTTAATTTTAACCTCAGTCCTTTCTCTCTATTAAAGAGGAGCTAGCCACTCTGACAGCTGGACCTCATCTCTTTACTAATTACCACATCTGCTCTATGTAAAACTATGGGAAACACTAAATCCAAAACCTTTCAACACGTTCTTCTGTACTTCCCTGACTCAACCTTCGACAAGGTATTCTTTTACAATCAGTGTTTATTCTATTTGCTGTTTCTCTTGTTCATGAAAAAAACCTATGTAGTATTTTTGACTTATACTGAAACTAACAAAAAACAATCTAAAGCTAACCATTTTTAAACACTAAAAACTAAACTGAAATGAGCACACCCACTCTGCAATTACCAGAAACTAAGCTGAATTAAAAACAAGAAATAAAAATAAAAAAACAAATAAAAGATATGAAACCATAATAACTCTTCAGGCAATAAAGGACTATAATAGCCTGTCAGTGTCATCTCCATTCATTCACTGTTGCCTGATGCCCGCCGTAAATCCATATTCTGTCTCGGAGCAGGCGGGTAATCAATCACTGTGTCACACTTTATGTCGCAGGTGTGACCGTGTTGTTTTTCTTTAATTATTTATGTGCTCTGGATTATGCACTCTAAATAAATAAATGCAGATGTTAATGACTGCAAGGAAAACATTTTGCTGCTGGTAGAAAGCAGATTAATTATCTTTGAAAGATTCCTACAAAAATGTTTTACTTTAAAACGGTGCATGGTTCCCACTGGGGGATATTCACACACAATAGACTTTTGTATACAGCATGATTGATTTTTGTCAAATTTAGACTGACATTATAACCCGCAGGAGCATCCCAACCCGCGGCTCAGAGCTGTGAGCACAGCGGCACTGGTGGAATAGCCAGACTTTGACAGCCGCACACACACATACCCGGGTAATTTGGTCTGCATGTCCAGCAGAATGCTCCTCCAGCCCTGAGGCTGCAGCTGCCAGATTCGTGCCGTACCATCCCTGCTGCCGCTTACGAACCTGCAACACACACACACACACACAGACACATTTGTGAACACAGATTCATGCAGCAGCTAAACTGTAAATATAACATTTGGTTCTATTTCTGCTTTCTGCAATACAATAAATGCTTTCATCAGGCTAAACTAATTGTATATATACACCCCCCCCCCCCCTTCTTCTTCTTCTTCTCCTCCAGCCCTCCTTTCTGCATAGACAGTCCACCGCCTTCACTGCTGAGATTACAGCAACCCAGGGGAATTATAGCTGAGCTTGTTTTTCTGCAAACTCCACATAGGCACATGCAATCCAACACTCAGAGAGTGCACGATACGTGCAAGTGTATGCGTGAGTCTGTGTGTATCAGAGTGTGTATCACATAGTAAGTAAAGGTGGTGTTTCTGCTGACACAATCAAGTCACATTACAACGCCCAGAGGTTCCATACAAACAAACAGCGGTACACACGAAAATTAACTACACTTATTATGTAGCTCACACACACACACACGCACACACACACAC
>CAFUXE010000850.1:359648-379112 GCA_903364295.1 Serranus cabrilla | reverse complement strand
CTCACACAATAAACAACATCATTACACAAGGTCAGAGTGCGAGCTCTTTCCAGAGCTTAGAGGTGCATCTCACTGCCTGCTTCAGTTGGTGGAGTTTGCTGAGTTGTCATGAAGAAGAATGATGATTAATCTCTCCAACACCAACTAGTTCAAGAAAACTGAGCAAATTTCATCCAGGTCCCACTTCTGAGGTCAAGAAATATCTTTGTAAAACTATAAACATGTTGACTCACTGTATGTGACTCAAGTTCAGAGATCTTCTCTGGTTGGCCTGACCCAAAGTAGTACACCCTGATGATATGATCCGTGCTTCCTGTGGCCAGGAACATCCCACCTGGAAACACACACATACATATATACATGAAGCGTCAACAAATGCATGCATTACAATACACTGGAAAAAAGAATACCAATGTAAAACAAACACATACATCGCGGATCAAACTGTGGTGAAACAAAAACTTGACTGGTATGAGTGCAAACTGTGCCAAAGAAACTTAAAAGTAATTTATCAAATATTCAAAATCAATTAGGTTCTTAAAACAGAATCACTCTTAACAACTGTGATGCACTCTTTCCCATATTTATTAAAGCAGCGGGGCCACTTGAGTGCAGCTGTCTACTATGCTCGCTCTTCAGTTAATCTGTGCTAACTGTGCTGCTGGTTGTCAGGAGGGAGATGTGCTCACCTGCGCTGAAGGAGGAGCAGATCATCTGCACGCCAGGTCTGGAACGCTCCGTGAATTTACTGGGCCTCTGACTGGACACACACACAAACAGGAACAGACATTTGAAATGACACAAACTGAACTATTAAAACTGCACAGAGCAGGTTTCACAGGTGGGTATGTTGGATGAATTTGGCTTCCTTTACACATTTTATTACTAGGCTATTTTTGAAGGCATATTTGGATATGACAGTAGTCATGAAAAAGTGACTAAATCCTTGTGTAGTTTGGATCCATAAAGGTTTAGAGAATGCTCCGAATTAGGCAAGACCACAAAAGAACATCATACTAACACAATGAAAACCACCATGTGACAAACAATCACAAATATGACAAAAGTACTGTCATTTCATCAAAATGCTCCACATTATGTGGATGCAGTGGGTGTGAATGGCAGCTGTGCAGGTGAGACGTCAGTACTGTGTGTCTGTGTTTCTCACCCAAACTTGAGCGTGCGTGCGTCCCACTGCCAGAAGCAGATGGTGCCGTCAGCTCCGGTGGAGGACAGGTAGCGCTTTGAGCCACAACAGAGAGGAGAAAACTGCAAAGACAACCAATCAGAGGTTACAGCTGAGAGTAATGGGCAATCAGAAAAATAATTAATCCACATAAAGCGCAAAAAGCATCTATAATCATGTAGGGAGTGGAGAGAGATCAGTATACAAGCCTGAAACACACAGATACTGAGCTAAATATGTAAACAAAGCAAAAATAAAAACTCTAAACTAATATTAAACATGTAACAGAGTGTGATCCGTTCACAGTATAAATCCTGGACCTGCACAGGAAACAAAGGCTATGATAAGATGTTATTGATACCAATGCAATTGTTGATTCTGTTAATCCCTCTAATTCTTTATCAATTCCCTCATTAATTCCTGATCAATTTTTGAAAGAAAGTAGTCCTATTCAGATTTCCAGCATCAGTGTACCAGCGTTATTATCTCTAAGTGTGAATACAGTGTAGAAACCGTCAGTCTGTTATTATCTAAAATGAGTGAAATGAGAGAATAATTGTACAGCATTTGTTTTCATTCAGGTTCCCTTAGTCAAAGAAAAAGGCCTGCTTTCCTGGTGCTAATGTAATTATAAGATATCTACAGGTGTGCTGCTCACTTGAAAAGCAGTGGTACTCATGTGAAGATTGTCAGATTCATGGTATTTTAAGCCCATGCTGAGTAAAAAGCTTGTGTTTCCAACCTTACTTGAAATTATTTTTACATCACATTTTAAAAGCAGCACTGTTGTCGTGTTCCACTCTTTAGACTGTGACTCCTTCTCGTCCAGCAAAGACTGTTTGACGTCAATGTTTTTGCAATGCAGAACTATCAGAAAAACATGCATTGAATCTATAAAAAGGGATCAGTAAGCTCAGATTCTGATGGACTGGATCATATGGAATTGGTTCTGGATTCCCATCGTTACTCTAGTTTGAGTAACGTTTGCTAAGAACTGCAATGCCCAGCTGTTTTAGGACATTTTATAAAGCTGTTACTTGTTTATTATTTTCTCTTATGTGTCTTTAACAGAAACAAATAGCTTGTGGCTGAATGCCACAAACAGGCTAAGGAAGCATCACAATAAGAAAAACATATAATAACACTGGCCTTATCCTTTAACAACCATTACTGTACTCACATTACATTCTTTACTGCAGTAATGTAACTGTTAGTGTTCTTATGTTCTTTAATCACACTGCAGCTAATAACCGAACAATCATATTGTTATTGCATTGCCTGAGCAGCCTGGTGTTTAATCCAACAGCTGTCTGACGATAGTCTTAGTATTATTAGTAAAGTACTTCACTAAAAGTAAAAAGTAATGTGTAATATATTACTTTTTCTGACCCCTATGACTGTTAACCACTGGCTCTGTTATGCAGATTTCTGACAGTAAAAATGAGTCTGCTCATGACACCAATACTGGTTTTTATTACATATTGGACATCAGCCAGTCGTGCAGTCTTCTGCCCATATGCTCGACGTTTCTCCTTGACCACATCTACTTAACATGCAAAACCTACTGCAGCAGACTTCCAGTTTGTCATGATGTAAATATTGTTTTAGTGGCTGTTCCATTCTAAAGAATACATGATGTTTGGCAGCGTAAAGTGAATCAACATGCAGCAATTCCAATAAAAAGCTTCCTCTAACAAGAGTAGCTGTGCAGTTTGGAGGACGTTTCTACTGTAACAGACACTCTACAGACAGATAGAGAAAATATTAAAGGTGGTGATTAAATCTTCTAACTAAATGCACAAACAGTGTGAGCCTCCTCGTACCTGCAGTGAGGTGATCGAGGCTGCGTGTCCCTCCAGGACGGCCAAAGGGGCGCAGGTCTGTAAGCACCACACCCTGATAGTTTTGTCACACGAACCGGCAGCGATCATGGTGTTCTCGTAGCTGACCGCCATGTCCGAAATCTCAGCGGCATGGCCACGGAGCGTGGCCAGCAGACGGCCATCATCTGTTCCCCAGATCTTCACGAGGCAGTCGTCTGAGCCCTGGGAAAGAACGAGAGCAACGCCAACACGGCCGTCAGACGTGAGCGAAGACTTATTTTATTTAGTTTAAAAAACAGCGTGTTTTCGTCTGACTCACTTCTAATATCACAAATTAAACATGTCAAGTTCAGAAAGACTTAAAAATATATCTGGGTACACTGCAGCCTCAGACTGTCAGCTGACTGACAAACTGGGAACACAAACAGAAGAGGGAGCGAGCTTCTTCAGATGAAGAAAACAGAGGTGATTAATCTGCAGAGTGTCAAAAAGTGACAGTGAACATTTTTTAAGCACTTGATCGTCATCTGCACAAACTCTGTCAGTGCATCTCAAATACATTCCTAACTATTACCAGTAAGGACAATATGCTTTAACACTGCCGCTGTCATGTAAACACCTGCACAACATTACTTTAGTTTCAGGTATCTAAATCTACTGTGTTGTTTCTGGCTGCAACTGACCTTTATTTTCATTATCAGCTAATCTGCTGATTATTTTCTTAAATAGTCAGTGAATCATTTGATCTATAAATTGTCAGTACCGGTATATGGTGAGAAATGTCCGAGGTGATGTGTTTACATGTCTTGTTTTGCCAGTTAAGCACCAAAAGATTTTCAGTTTAATATGATATAAAACTTAGATAAACAGGAATCTCCATATTATGGAGGTTGAAAACAACATTTTCTCCCATTTATGCACGTAAAACAACTAAAACCGAACCAACTATCAAAGTAGTTGGTTACATTTTTTATGTGCACATGCAAGTTCAGTTGCTCTGCTGTCAGTGGGCAAAAATGACGTAAACTTGAATGCTTTCTGAATCTGGCAGTATGATACATATCTCGATACAGAGGTTACGGTTCATTATATTGCAATATATCGCAATTTATTTGACTTATTTTAGGAAAACTTTCCTAGTATAAAGAAAACACCACTGTATCCATAAACTGTAAGCAAAAAACATTTCCCAATTTTTTACAGAACAGTGGAATATTTATTTGCATTTATAACATTTCCCTTAATGCCCAGCAGCATCACACTTAGGAATGTTTTTGCTACAAATCAATGCATGTTAACTGATATTTTAAAATCAATGCAGTAAAACAAAGCATAATATCGCGATTGTCAAGTGTTAGGCATACTGAATGTCCACTGATGTTCCATTTAAACACAAGGAACAGGGAAAACAAACACACTGACTCACTCCCCAGACTGTGAGATAGAGCGGCCTGCTCTGTGGTACTAGCAGTAAACACAACTGCACCACAGAAGATGGAGTAAGCCACTAAGCGGACGCCTTCTTGGTAGAATATTTATTGTGAGTATTAAATTAAGAAAAAGCGATGCGAGCTAAGAAAGGAACACAAAAGCAATGCTTCAAAAAAGGCCACAAGAATAAATAATCCATAGAGTCGGGCCTGTTAGAGATCTGGTAGCCTGGACTGAAAATGCACGATCAAGACGCTTAATTAAGACGTGGAAACATCCTACTGGGAATTTCTGGCTGTGATCCAGCTTGTAAAGGGTTAAAGGGTTCAACGTGGTGCCAAACCCATCTGTGTGCCTTGATTACAATCTCAGAAACAATTTTTAAAACCAACAGGTAACCAGTGTCAGGATGGTGCAACACAGCGTGGCATGAGCTCTTTATATCTTTATCTAAAATAATAGCCGACAGTGATTTATACGCCGGGAATAAAGATATGAAAATGGCGGAAATACACAGAGCCACATCAGTCAATAAGGAGGGTTATGGATAAAAATGTAATTTACAAAATGTGATCGCACAATTTTCCCAACTTAATTATCAAGTTTGCATATCAGACTGAAGTGATTTCACTTAATTAGTCACAGAACATGCCAAAACGTCCATCTGCAAAGTATTTTATAAGACAGGCCACACTATCTGCATCAGCCCGGAGTTTAGAGGAAATGTGAGATGAAAACACCAACCCCCTCCTTTGAATAAATCATAATCACTCTCTCCATCACCAGCAGAATGGAGTCTGACTGGAGCTGTTATTCTATGTGGACTGATCAAAACAGCGAGAGCTCCCTTAGTGATTCAGAAAAAAGCTCAAGGACAAATTAAGGCTTTGGCAAGATGGACGAAAAAGTGATATCCCCGAGTGACGGTGAGGCGTGAACGGTGCAGGGTTTAGAAAAGCCAGAGACTTGACACAAACTTTTCTTGTTCCTATAGCTGTGAAGTTATCCCATCTACCATGACAGGAACACTTCATATCAGACAGGCTTATTTGTCCTTCTCGATGGCCGTGATAATGAGCTCGCAGCCATTTCTAAAGCTATATTACACAAATCAATATGGCTGTTTGCCAATCAATTGTTTAACTAAACCTACACGCGCTTGCATCGATCACAAATGATCACGGCGAATGTTTAGGCGAAATAAAATAATCAATCAATCTGTCTTCCACTGCAGCAAAGTCGGAGTGAAAAGACTGAAGAGATCCAAAAATAAGAAAATATATAAATAAAAATGATCTTGTGATGAAAGGAGACAGCAACAGAGAGAGAGAGAGAGAGAGAGAGAGAGAGAGAGAGAGAGAGAGTAACGAGCGGAGAGAAAAAAAGGGAGAAGGAGAAAGTGAGGGAGACCAAGAACGAATTTTAATTCTGGCACTTAGCCAGCGCCTCAGAGGAAACATTTTCTCCAGTTATGATGAGAAATGGCAAGAAGAGGGGGGAGAAGAGAGGAGAGAGAAAGGAACAAAGGAGGGGCAGCGCAGGATGAGGGACGGGGAGAGAAAAAGAAAGAGAGAGGGAGAGAGAGAGAGCAAGTGCAGGGAGTGTAAGAACGGTGGAAAGAGAGATAACAGGAAAAGAGACGCGGAGAGAGTCAATCTAAACCCCCCTCCCTCTCAGCAGCCAGCCATTTTTAGAGATTTAAGAAGTGAAAGCTGAAAATGGTGTATAGCAGCAGGCAGTGTTTGACTCAAGAATCCAAACAGAAGGACGGCAACATTAAACCAACATTATCTCATTGTTCGTTCAATGTTTAACACTTTACCCGCTCTGTGTCTCCAACCGAACCGCATGGAAAGGGAAGCGAACACAGCACATGGATACAAAGGGGCATCCAGGGGGCAAAGGTCAACTTCCTCCTTCAACCCTCTGAATACAACAACGCACTTGTGGTTTTGAAAGGCATGTTTTTTTTCTTCTTTTTTTTAAATCGCCAAAAATAAACAACTTATTATCACCAGAAACTGTGAAAACAATAATTACCCTTGGATTTTGAGATTTTAAGACAGCACTTGAATGAAACATTCAACAACAACAAATGCTTTCATCAGGAAAATAAAATTATGATATTACATCAAAATTACTGTATTCGCACTGACCAGAGCCTATAAAAAACATTCTGCACTCTTGGGAAGCCATGAAAAACTCTGCTGAGACCAACAATTACATGACAAAACTTAAACAGAACTTCTACTGAACCGCAGGTTGTTTACACAGATCAGAGAGGAAAGGACAAGGAATTGTAAGTAGAGATTGTACAAATAATAACAATATTTCAATACGTAGAGTGCATGGAGACATTTTTCCAATATTGATCACATTTGTGGGCACTTGAAAAAGATGTATTCTAAAGATTTAATTTTTTTTTTTTTTTGTAAAATAAGTTATCAAAGAAATTCTACTTGCTTTTTCCTTTGTATGCTTCATGGCATTTCAACCTTTGTGTACTGCTCAAAAGACTTTTTTGGACTTCACAGTATTTCTAAACATAATGCATGTGCTGTTTCCATAGAGATGCAGGACTCATATACTGCAGTGGAAAATGAGGCCACAGAGCACATGCAAAAAATAAAGCTAACTGCTCGGAGTTGAAGGGTTAAAGAGACCCTGGGAATTCCCTGCTTCCCTTATTAAAAAATAAAATTATCATTATCAAGATGTGTGAATTTGCTCCCCTGCAGGCTGAATTCAGTTATAGCTGTGAGTCATTCAGTAAAAGCGCCCCACCACAGTAAGGTAAACAATAATTACCTCCTACCAGAACTGATACAACAGGGAATACGCACCCTTGCTCTTCTTGGTAAGCAAAAGACAGCTTGCAACAATCAAACGCATCCACAGCACACAAAAGTGACTCTAAACAAACACTAAATCTCAACAATGTCACTGAAATCACTTGAAACACACAGTACACACACACAGAGGCATCACGAGCACGTATCCAGCAGCCTCACCGTGAAGATGCGTCGCCCCGTCCGGTCGAAGGTCACGCAGTACACGGACGACAGGTGTCCCAGGATCCTCTTGTGCATCTTCATGTGCATGTACACGGCCGTGGGAACCAGCTGCCGGAGGCGGTAGGAGCCATTCAGTCGACGGCCGAAGCTCGTCTCGACTGGATGGTGAGAAAAGATAAGACACTAGTGAGGACATCATTATATTTGTAAAGAAATCCAAACCCACTCATTTAATAAAAGCTTTTTCAAAGAACAGGAAAATAGGCCTGTGCAGAAATACACTGTGATCGTGAAACAAATCAATAACAACGCTGCTGTCGAGACCTTGGCAAGCAATGACACAGAATAGTATGTAAGATCTGACTCATAGACAGGAACAAACAAAGAGTGAAAAATGCTTGAATGTTATCTTTTGTTTTGCAGAATTCAAGTGCTTCCTGTACCAATATTAGGAGGGCTCCCATAGATGATAGGCGGCTCCGGTGGTCGTCCACAGTGCAGCGCAGCCAGCGCTGAGCCCTTCCACACAACATGCTTGCAGTCTGGAAAAGATGCATAAAGACACACACATTATACACTTGTGGGTTGTCAGTGTGAGCTTGTTCTGTATGCATGCATGCACTTATATTTGCATAAGCATGTGAAAAAAATGCATTTACATGAGGTCTGTTAGCCTGCACACACATGCAGAGAGATATGTGTACATTAAAGCAGCTCATGTGCACATGTGTACACTCACTCTTGCTGGAGCGGAGCAGATTCTGCCTGCCAGCCCCCAGCAGGCTGGTGAGTCCAGGCACGCTGGCAGGGACCTCCCTCTCCAGCAGCGGACAAACTCTGGAGCAGACCTGCAGCAGGTGGTCTGGACTGATGTGCCGGTATTGCTTCACCTGAACAAACACACAGACACACACACCGCACAATTTATATTAAAAACAAGCTTCGCACAGCTCTTTCAGAGAAAGCACTTTTCAAGCACTAAAGATGCAGCTACACAAAACTTACTTTAAACTTCCTTTACCAGCTGCAGTTAACTTTGATTGCATGTTTTGATGTTTATTTAATACTTGCTAATTTCCATAGTAAGGGATCAACACAGGACTTTATGATGGATGAACACAGGAAAATTACTTTTCTGTTCAAACAACAAAAAAAGATCAAATGAATAAAATTGTCAGAAGAATATATCATTTACTAATTATCTGCACATTTACATTAGAAAAGTGTAAGGCTTAGTGCAACTCATTCAGTTATTTCTCACTAAGGGTTAGGGTCCAAAAACAAGCATATGAGTTGATGTTATTATTTCATTATTGATTATTTCAAATATTAAAAAATGTTTGGTTTACATGTGTAAATTGTGTAGATGAAAGACCTAATTATTAGAAAAATGAATCGTTTTTTAAGGAGTAAATTCAATTTCAAGCATAAGCCTAAGCTTGAAAAAAATAAGGATTCAAATAAAGCCTTTTTCCAAGCTTTCCAAACATTGTAAAAAATGTGTAATAAACAAGGGAAACATGTTCAAGCCACGTTCAAACCCGTACTCAATTTATATTGAAAGTAAAAGAAAACCTCCCTAGAAAGATTAACATGGTACCAAATTATGATTACATAAAACTAACTAATTAGAAAGAAAACCTACTCCACTTCCCAAAAAAACAAACACTGGTTAGGAAAAATTAAAAGGGAATAATTAAGTATTTACAAGCGACTGCAGATGTAAAGGTTCAGGTTTGAGTCCATTTAGTTTTAAACTTTAAAGCACACACACATATATTTTTCAGCTTAATAACAGGATTCCTACACCTTTCAGTCAGTCAAATTCAAGCACTTTCAAGGTGCTTTTTCAAGCTTTTCCAGCACCTGACAGCTGTGGTAAATTACACTTTACATGCAGAACATAAAGTATATATAGTATGCTTAGAATTGCTCTTCTTCATGACATTAAATTAAATGTTATTATGCTATAAACATCCAAAGTTATGTTTTCTGGCAGCATTCTGCAGATGAGTGAACAATAAAAGGAAAACAAAAGCTTCTTAAGAGTAAAAAGCAAGTACTTTCAAGGTACCTACACCAAAAATTTCCTGACTCATGAGGCCTTCATAGTCACATCTAAAATGTTAAATACATGATAAAGTCGACAAAATGCCAGTTGTCATTATAATTATAACTTTGTAATATATTGTATTTTACCAGCTTTTCATATTAAATTTGATTGTAAGTTTTGATCATGATTTTTTAATGATTTCTAATTCCAGAGTAAAGTACCAACAGAGGATTTATCTGTGAATAGTTTTCGTTTTGGATGAGCGAAGGTGATGCTGAAACACCAGATTATATTGAAATATCATGGAATTTTTCAAGGAGTATATCTAAATTCAAGCATATTCCAACCTCGAGAACGTAATGGTTGAAATTAAGCATTTTGCAAACTTTCAGGACAACCATTAGAACCTTGTATATAACCCAAATTTCAAGCACTTCAACGACCAAAAGCCAAACGCTTGTCAAACCTTGAAAACACCACATTAAAACTGAAGTGTTTAAAGATTTCCAGCAACCGTTGGGACCCTAAAAAGGCGTAGCAATGAAACTACGCCAAATGCCTGTTGGTTAGCTGAGAATTTTAAAAGTAAAGGTGCCCTTTTGAAAAATCAAATCAATTACTCCTCTCTGAGGGTTTCACCACAAATAAACCAAGTGCAGCTAATAAGGACAAATAAATAAAATCATGTACTGAATGACATTCACTGTCAAACTGCTGAAATCGTAATTTAAAATACACAAGTACTCTAATTAAACAATTAATTATTAAATAGCTATATAAAAAAATGAAGAAAATTCAATCTAGATCGAAATGAGAGCCTACATCCAGTTAAAATGTCTTGTAAATGGACACAGTTCACATGCAGTACAGTCAACAGCAGAGGAGGGGGGTGTGGCATGCAACACAAACACGAAGCCGAATGAAAGCCACACTGTTATAAACACAGCGTGTCTCTGATCCCACTGACACATGGGGACACTCCTGCGCGGCCTGCGACTGAGGAAACACACACGGCTGAGTGACTGGAATAGCAGCGATAGACCTCGAGACAAATATGCAGCATGCAGCAGTGTGTTTATTTCAGGATGCAGGGTTATTTTAAACATATTAATGTAAATCACACGTGCAGTAATCAGCTTCGCTTCAGACACATCTCATTTAAATATCTGAACGGGGGTCAAATAAGCCTGAAATTAAACAATTATTCCTTAACTCACACACACACACATATATTTTCCCTCGTTCCTTTATCTGAGCACTGACAGTAACACTTATTCTCTTTCTTTGTGACACACACATACACACAATTAATGACCCCTTAATTGCTTTCAACATCCTTGCTGGTTCAGAGACGTGACCGGTGTTTCTAAGCACATATCAGCACGCTCTCAGGTACATGCAGAGCCACAACCAACACACACACACACCAAAGGAGTGATGTGTAATAACAATTTGCTCCATTTTACTAGCTTTTTAAGGGTAATGGATAACACTGCCTCGGTCACAACAGCACCACCAGGAAGCACATGGCCCTATACACACGTCCCATTCTGGACAATCAGCTCACATTTTAATACAAAAATCAATAAATATCGCTTATTTAAGATCTTATTCTCTTCAACATATTGCTCTCATAACTGAAAAACACATCTATTGTTGAAATCTTAATTTGAGGTAAAAAAAAAAAAATTGAATTAATAAATTAGTGAAAATATGATCATAATGGAAATAAGCTTCTATTATGAGTCAAAAGTAGGTTAAATGTTTATTCTATATTGTTTTCCGGATTGATTTGATATGCAAAATTAAAATAATGCCACATCTAATTAATCCGGCTTAATTAATTAGCCACAATTAATATCGTTAATGATTACAATATCAATGAAGTCAACTATGATTCCTCATTGTTGCCCAACCCCCTTCTGTACCAGCCCAGACATCCACCTACAACCGCCGACTAACACATCCAACCGTGCTCCAGCGCCCCTGCCCTCCAAACACCCTGTTTCTATTTGGTCTAATAATTAAAAACCATCCGCAGTATTTTTTTAATAGAGGAAATTATGCACAATAGACAGGAGGCAGGCTGATCGGCTGGGAATGGGAGGAGGAGGAGGAACGGAGAGCCGAATGAGCCAAGCAGGAAGAGAGAAAAAAAACACACAGGCAGGCGTACAGACACTGTCAATAATTTCTTATAAATTTACATCCCGGTGAACCTACACTTCACGCTATCTGCTCTCGGATGTTCATCTGTCTGTGTGCGAGAGGACAAATCCGCCAAATGTAGGTATTCGCAAATTAAAAAGGCCCTATGTGGTTATTTTTATATTATTTTAAAATAAAACTTCAATCAAATAAAACGGCAAAATAAAATGAAAAAGTGTGGGTTCACACTTTCAGCAGACTGGGAAAGAAATAAATATGTAAGCGATGATTAATTCTCTCCACGCCCCCATGCGTAAACGGCGCTTTCAGGCGAGCCCTGTTTGTTTACATGACAATTAGCACGTCAATTAATAGAGCGATTATAAGATATCAGCTCTACGTTACCTCGCATCTTCACATAAACTCATCTGTTCTCTTCCATCCGAGCTTGCACCACAATCCAACAAAAAAACCTCCAAAATGACAACAACCGAGCGGCAGCGTCCCCTCTCAACGTGGGCGCTGTAACTCCAGCTTTACTGAATATACTGTTTATATTCTCCTCAAAAACTCCTGTTTTCTAACTCTTGCCCCCTGTGTGTTTTCAACCCATGCACACAAATTATGGTTCTTGCAGGACAAGAGCGCCTCCATCTCTCTCTGGCTTGTGGCGCAGGGAGTCCCTCCTCCGGATCCTGGCGCTCCTACACCACAACACTCATGACGTATCAACATTTCACACACATTTTTCCAACAACTATTACAACCTTTTGCACATGCATGGCACCAAACTCGCACACCCCGGTGCACAGGAGGCTGCTACCCGACCCCTTGGTGCCCCAGAGCGGCCCCAACTTGCAGCCAGCTCGCCCTGCAAAGTCCTTTACAGTTTTTTCTTTACCACCTGATTTAAAAATTGCGGGAAATTCAATTTTTATTTTGCTCTCTAAAAACTTTTTCCTCAGTTATAGAGCTCCCTTACCAAATTTTCGTACGTCCCGGGGTGTTCCTTCCCTGTCCAGTCCAGCCTTATGGGTAGCAGCTGAGATGGAAAAATAGCGTCGACTGTGATCATCCAGATTATAAATGTATTGAGTGGTGTTTTAAAACAGTAAATGATAAATCAGAGTAAAAGCAACATCACAAAGTACAGTGCAGAGAGAAGCATCTCTCGTATTGCTGACTGCTTACCTCCTTCTCCTCCACCTCCCTTATCAGGGTCTGAAAATAGGATAAAAATACAAAATTACACCCCATGACAATTTCGGACATATTACAAATTATCCTAAAATGCAAAAACACCAACCTCGGCTGCTTTTTGACACGGTCCAGCTTCTAGAAATCGGGCTATTAGGAAGTACAGTTCTGGTATGGTTGGAGGGGGAGAAGAGGACGGGAGCTGCGTTAGAAGAGGGCACCGAGGAAATTGGGGGGATATTACAACAACCATGACATATTTTCCGATCTCCTTTACTCACCAGAAGTCAACTGCGCGATGTGTGTACTGTCTGAAGCCATTTTGGTGTTGTTTGCCAGGGCAGCGCCACAGCCTGTGTGGTGGGTCTAGGTGGCTGCCCTGTAGCTGTCACTGTTTATCCACCAGGAAGAGGCTGCCTCCATTCAGCTCCGCTCACACAAAGTCCCGGCTGCGTCGAGTATTTCTCCGCGAAGCGACATATAGTGCGCGCCGTACGGGTTCACCCCACAAAAGACCGTCTTCTTCCCGCAAAGAACCAACCGACAAAACATTCCTGTGCTGACTACCCCTCGGCATGTTTTTTAGTGGCGGCTAGTCGGCTGTGGAGCCACGTTTGTGTAAATCCCCCTCCCCCTCAAAAGAAAAAGCGCAAGCCCTCTGCGGAGGAACACCAGTGGTGTGTTTGTTTCACGCACGCACTGTTGAGGGGAGGTAGAAATGGCAGCCTGCTGTAGGAGAGGACACACTGCTGCAGAGTGGCTGTTACTTCGTAGCTAAACAGCATTCATCACGTTTTAGTAATTACAGGCATATACATGAATATTTTCAAGCTTGTTGTGGATTAATACAACGCAATTCCTGTTCTATTTTTCTGTATTTGTAGCTGCGGATGTAGAATATGGCTACCGTGTGTTAAGGGGGATTTACAGCCGATCTAATCGTTTCAGCTCGGTTTTATTCAATAATACAGCTATCTGTGTTAATTCTGCGATCTCGTCGGCCTCGCTTGTTAGTCCTCTGTCGTTATTGTGTAACAAGATGTCTAGCTAACACACCCACTCTCTGGGAGCCGTTTGGTGGGGAAGTCGTCCATTTCTCTTCCAAATACTGCCAGGCAGTAAAATGGGGGAAGGGTTGGAGAAGAAGGGGAATGCTGCTTAATGAATGAAACCTCGTGAGTTACAGGAATTTAATTGCAATGAGACATGTATGCAAGGTTCATAATCAAAGTAGATTATGAAGGAAATGCATCACACAGCACACTTCCCCTTTGGTTCAGAGAAAGTTGAAAAAAAAGGGAACAACACCAAAGGTGTTATTTCCTGCAATTGAATAAAGCTGCTCACCTATTACTTGTGTAAATGTATTTTATATCTTAAATAAATACATGTGTTTTACAGCAGTTGGCATATAAAAAAGCAAGCTCCCAGTCTCTTACTGACCTTATGAACTCTTCACTCTTTTATATGAAGTAGTACATCCATGAAAGTACAAGTAATTACCACTAATAACTAACATTGGCACTGTCTATATTCTGTTGAAAAGTACCTGACAATGCTTTATTAATTGCAAAACAAACCACCTCATATACGACCAAAGTTGTGTTATGTTACAGCAATCTGGAAAAACACAAAACCTAAAATTCTAAGTGAGAGATATTAGATACATAGGGGGATTCAAAGATTATTTTAGAAACCACAGGAAGGTATGCCATGCATTATTTCTTTTCATCCCTATTGGGTTTTTTTCAGCCCAGTATAAACCCTCGCTATGTGTGCAGGTGCTTACATGGTGTAATCTACCTAAATAATGAACTACTCCTAGCACTTCATCATTTTAAACAATGTATATAGTTTGATCCAGTTGTGTTATTTCAGAAATCACAGACACTGGTATAGAAACACGTCTCCTATTTACATAGCATTTGTCTCACTTTAATCCCTGGCAGAGACCTCAGGGAACAGACAAGTCTGTCACTGCGAAGATGCTGATCATATAAAATCTTGAACAGACGACTGACTAATTCTTGTCCTTGGTTACTTACTGAAATGTGTTTATTTTTAAGGATGAAAAACAAAAAATGAGCTGCCCTCACTGCTTCAATGCTGTTTTATCCTATGCAGTTTTCCTTAGAAGTGTAAACACACTTGAGACGTCAATTCACATGTACTGTTATCCCCATGGAAATATAATATTAATTGCATAACATTGCAACAACTGTTGTTGTTAATATCTAACAACACAAATAATATGTAAAATATTAAACTATTACATTATTATCAATGATAATATTAAGACATTTAAAATGCGGTTTAATGTTTTAGCTAGCTGCAGTAGAGTTGATATTATTATTTTTTATTCTATTGGGTGGTTTAATTTACTTATTTTACAATTAATTGTATTTTGTATGTTCATTATTGTATTTGAAAATATTCAAATACAATGTAGCTAGAGTTAGGCCCACCTAACTGATGCAGTGGAGGAAAAAGTTGTCTTCCCCTCTGAAATTTAGTTGCGTAAAAGCATAAAGTGACATAAAAGGTTAACTAGGCCTACAAATAATTTAGAATTGTACTTAAGCACATTAGGCTACTTGAGTAAATATCGTTACTTTACTCGACTTATTACAACCTTGTTTCTGTCACATCTTTCTAAGAAGAGTTGCACAGATTTTTTCTATTCTACACTTTGCCAACTAAAACACGTCCCACTGTAGTTTTAGTGTTCATCAGGAAAGATCTCCACACATGTTGTTTCTGTGTTTGTTTTGTAAATGGAACACACAATTTAGAATCCACACATTTTCCCCAAGTCCCATTCAGTGCTGTGTGTGAATGTAATTTTTGCTGTTGTATAGTTGGCTTAGCATTTCTGGACTTATTTTGTCAGTGTCAGCTACAAATAATACAGACACTGTACCAGATAGCAATAAACTGACAGTGTGAGCATCCAGTACTTTTATTGTGGCTTTTTCTCTACTCCTCAAGGAAGCAGGAGGCAGATTCTGCCCTTTATGAACCACATATGGATGTATGGCTGTATGTATGTATGGTGACCCCTGCTGATAGAGTGAGGTCAGCTGTGTCAAATTTGCTAATGTCATGTCAGACTGAATTTGTCATTTAAAGGAGGTGGAATGTAACTAAGTATATTAACCCAAGTATTGTACTTTACTCAAGTATTTCCACTTTATGTAACTTTATACTTTTACTCCACTACATTTTGAGGCAGATATTGTACTTTTTACCAGCTGCATTTAGCTGACAGCTTACAGTTACTCTGCAGGTCAAGATTTCACATGAAAACATGATCGATTTAAAGTCATTATACTTGTTTTTTTTATAAACCTCATAACAGTTTATTAAGTAGTTCAAATGAACCCTAGTTGGGCCATTCTCTTACTTTTGATACTTTAAGTACATGTTGATGCTGATACTTTGGTACTTTTACTTTAGTACGTTTTGAATATGCACCACTTCTGTTGCTTCTGGAGTATGCTTTAAGGAATGTTTGAAGCCACAGCTTCCCTATCAGCTGGTCTGTGTCCTTCTTCTTCGCTGCTATCAGTCTTTTAGCCTTCATGTATCTGTATCATGTATCTGGGTGTTAACATGTGTTTGTTGCGTTTGGACCAGGTCCCTTCAACAGTGTCATTCAAAAGGCACATTGCTGGATCCCCGTGAACAGAATAGCCAATGATCTTTCCCAAGGATTGCGTAACATTTTCCCTGAAGGTTTTTGCTTTAGTGTAAGTCCATATCATATGATAAAAATATTGTTTGCAGTGCAAAGATCAGAGCTGGATACTACCGTCCTACGCAATCCAACAGGGGGAAATATGGTCTGTGTACTAAATTATAACTAATCAAGTCTTTGCCAAAAATGATTCCAGTTCTTCAGTCTGATTTACAATTTCTTTGAACGGCATTGCATTTTTGCCTGATGTTTCTTTATGAATTCCAATAATTTTAATGAAATTTTGTGCTTCTGTTTGACAGTAATTTCTAGTTTTCACTCAGTTTCTTTCAATGATGATGACAGCTTCCCCTAAATATCTGCTCACTTGTGATCTCTTTTTTCTTGCTTTTTGTCCTTTATTTTAAATTCCATGTGCAGCTTGAAGCTGATGACAAGTTCTCAATTTAATGTCATATAGAGTATTTAGAAAATTGTAATACCTTAACAGTGGAGAAATGCTTGATTTTATCACTAATGTCTTTGCAAACGTGTCACTATTGCTGCAAGGAATTCATAATGAAAGTTGAAATGCAAACCTGCAGCCGCTGCATTTCATGCACCTCATATGTGTCATAAAAGTCTCTTTAACCAATACACACAGACCATCCTGCAATCCCTCCTACACACTGCACACACCAAGGCCATGTTTGAATCTTTGTCGGTGCTTGTCAGCCTCTGTCAGTCGCTTCCATGTCACCTGTCACCCTGACCCCTCAAGTGTTGTTGTTGTTGTGCTGGCTGATGTGGCCACAAGGAGGCAACCACACTCTGCAGCACGTATGTGAGCACAGGACCATAGAGGAGTCAAAGGTCACAAACAGTGAGGGACATGTCATCAGTTACACATTTATTTGTCCCTCACATTAATAGGACTTTTTGATTATTTGTGACCAGTCTACTGGCATGTGTAAAGCTTGCTTAAAATGAGTAATTATCACCTGTTTGTTTAGAATGAACATAATAACAAAAATAGCATTTTATTTTAGCTTCATTATTATCATCAACCAAAAGATCCACAACATTTACTGATTGGCCACATGTCTCTTTGTATAGAAGAGTCAGATATTTGCTAAGATTAGAGCCGTCCTGCCTTGTGTAAATGATCCAGAACTGCCACAAACACATTTATCTTACTGTGCCTTTTGCATTGTAGGTTATAACTGCTATCAACCATGCTTGTGCTGCTGTTATAGCTTTTTAATGGATATTTCTGTGTAATTAACATTCATCACATTTCACTGTCATTGTGTTGCTGTAGCTGCTGAGGTTTACATGTTTGCACAGAGATTTTAATCATCCGTTTTGTACCTGTGCAGCTTCACTCTGTATTCAGTGATTTGGATGAAAAGGTCAGATCATCCTCATGGAGGATTTTCCACTTCTAACAAAACAAACCCTTTCCTTCAGCCTTCGATGTATACAGCACTGTTGCAGTCTCTCTGTTATGTTCTATTGATGGGAGACAAAATGAGTTGTTATCAACATGAAAAAATCCCAGCTCATTAGTCACATTACGATAAGTATTTACACGTGCAGATTACCAATTTCTAGAACAGAAGTCTTAACATTGGATAAAGGATTCTTGTTTGATTTTTTAAAAATGTTTTTAGAGGGAATTTGGGATATTTATCCTTTAATGACTTCATAACTCAGAAAATGCTGACAGCCATAAAAAAATATTTTGTTGGCATGTTTAAGGAATAGATTAGAAAATAAATCAGGCTATGAATGATATATGAACAAACCTCTCTGTAAAAACCTTCAGAATATCGAGAAGAATGAAACCGAACGTTTTGTGACTAAGTGCTACTGAAGTGGACATTTCTGGCTTAGAGTATGAGAATAAGTATGTCGATTACTTACATTAAAACAATTATTATTTTCCTTGTTCAGTTTTCTAAAAATGATATGTTTAAATACACAAATGATGCATTTTCTAATGCAAACCTTTGGTGAATTTAGTTGAAATCAGACAGAAATAGAAAAAATTAAGATAATAACCTCTTAAATGTGATTTTGGATGTTTTCTTTTTTTGCAGGTTATTGAAATAAAAGAGCTAAAAATAACAAATTTGACGAGTAAATAATAATAAAAAAAGAAGTCTTAAAGAGGCATCACAATGCTGGCCGAGGCTCCTGATAACACATTTTTAAATTGGCCTCTCCAGTATCTGTGGTATTCACACATCATCACTCCACACCTCTTCATGTTAAAAACCACATCATTGGTCCATGGGTGTGAGTGACAGTTTGTCCCTAAATGAAGAGATGGTATGGTTCGTTGGTCCCACCAATCGGGCAAATGCTGACCTTTCACTTCCTGACACAGCAGTTGTATTTAACACAGCACGTGCCCCTGGCGACCTCACACACACACACACAAAGATACACACAGACAAACACGGCGGCTTTGTGATGGTTTAAAAGTAATTCTGAACAGTGAAAAGGAGCTCTAGGCAGAACACATACATACGTTATCTCATAGAGCTTTCCACACACTACCTGAGTTTTCTAACCTCCAACAGCCAGCAGAGGTGAAGGCGTACAATAACCAGCTTTAACAAAAAGATGGCATGGCTGTCAGGAAATATAAATACACTGCACAATATATATATAATCCTGAAGATGGTAGTTTTTTTTATTTTTGAGTACAAATAAGAGAAGAGACACAGAAAAACCACACAAACTGCCATGTGACATCAACTTTTTCTTTTATTTCAAAATATTCTCCCAACAGGATGAAACTCAGAGAAGCCCAGAGGGTCCAAAGCCAATAGAGCCGTCTAGAACAGAAGCACCACTCATTATTGCTATGTCACTCTGCTGCAGGACAAGGCGCTCAGGAGGGGTGGGGTGGGGGGGTGGGGGGGTGG
>CAFUXE010000850.1:333010-350264 GCA_903364295.1 Serranus cabrilla | reverse complement strand
TTTTTTTACAAATGTGCATTTTAAAAATAGAGGAATGTTGTATCTTTTAAACTGAACTCCCAAATGCAAATATTCCGATGCTGATTCAGCTTTTTCTCTCTTATTCAGCATACAATATGTTTAATGATACCAAATGAGAATGACAAAGAAACTGCATTTAGTGTGGGTCAGTGACATCTTGGCCAGTGCTCATTCTGCCAGATAAGCACCAATAGTTATCCCATGTATCAGATTGGCAGATTACTATAAAATCCGGTACACTTTCCTGGGACAAGGTGAAAGTAGTGGACAATCCTAATTAGGAATAGACAGAGAAGCCAAGGTTCCAACAGGCAACCCAGTTACTCTGATGGTTAATTATCGATGCCAAGGAGGTTATGTTTTCAGTTCAGTTTGTTGGTTAATTGGTTTGCTTGACTTTCAGCAGGATTATGGAAAAACTACCAGTCCAGTTTTCATGGAACTTGGTGGAAGTACATACATGGGAAAGGGAAGAATCCATTGCATTTTTTAATGTAATGTTTAAGTTTAAATGTAATTATTTTTCACATTTGTTAACATTCCAAGACATTACAGGCATTTGGCCTTGGTGGAATAAATGGCAGACATCTTAACATTACTTGTATGATAATAAAATTCAGTGGTGAGACAACATTGTAGAAATACAGAGTCTTCATATCACAATCCACATTCATGGGTACCAGTAGTTCTCTGGTGTAGCCCACACATGGATTTGCTTAAACTAGATACAGAAAGCTGTTGTTATGGAGCATTGTGGGACGGGGGTTTCATGGGATAACAGGTACAACTGTAACACCACTTTTTTTTCTCAAACTAAGTGAAAGCATTTGATATTTGTACATGATAATAAAGTGTTTTCTAGTTTTCACAATTTTATATTAAGTATGTGTAACATTTCCAGTTTCCAAAACTTAATCAATGCACAGCTGAGATGATGAGGCTTCAATCATACATTTACATAATTCTATTAGTTGTGAAAAAAATAAAAAATATATATATATACTGGTAGTGCTTGCAGAATTGGAACACCTGGATTATTGGCCCTGCCAGAGGTCTGTGCACCTTTCTCTTTCCGATGAGACAGTTCCATGCACTGCAGCACAAATTCTGGTAAACTCCAGGGCGACTGTCAGGGTCAGATATAGTCTAAAATGGATCTGGACCATAAACAGATGTGTTGATCTGTTTATACTAAGTTTGTGCATACGTAGACATGTTCACATCATGTTTGTCTGTGAGTACAGTCCATAAAGTTATACATTTTGGGTCACAGATGGACGGCCCAAATGCAGCCTAATGGACATGGGCAGATGATGTGTCAGCAAATTCTTTAGTACCCTCTGGCTGGAGAAAGGTAAGCTCAGATGGGTCCAAAGTACCTGGGCAGGCCAAGTGACCCTCTGCACTCAAGACTACTGTGACTCTGTTAAGACTTTAGGTCAAAATCCTAACCCTAACCCTCCTTATATATCATTTCTCTATTATTATTACATCAAACTAGCGCTTTGATTAACCTGTTGGCCTTGCATTAAGAGTTCCAGCAGTTCCTGGCCTAACCCTATGTGGCACAGGTGCCTGCTTTTTCATTTGGCCCCTGAGTCTTACTACTTTGAGCACACCACTGTGAAGATTTATTGCCTCAGTTGCCCCACATAGCTCCCTCACAGGAAACAAAATCTTTGTCTGTTAAAACAGACGGAACCACTATAGAAAGAAAAAAAAGTATGGTTCCTCTGTATGCTCAACCGTAGATCAGAAATGTGTCAAGGCCTCGCAGAAAACAGGATAAACAGGAAGGCATTCCACACATTCGAATATATAAGAAAAATAATCAGAACGTCGAGGAAAGATGTATTAAAAGCCTCTATTGTGGTGGCTAAATCTTTCAGCAGTCATTTACTTGATAGATTTGAGAGACTGAAGACTGCATCATGCATCAATAGTTATCAAAGGAGTTTCAGATTCATTTTCTGTCAAATGATGAAGCAATCAACTTGTTTCAGCTTTAACTTGAATATTGAACAGGCCATTGTTTGTATATTAAATCAGAATTTCTAGATTCCTTTGTGATATCATGGATAATGGCAGCTACACATATTAATTTTGATCTAAAAGTTTGAAAACATCCTCAAATTCTGCTAATAACTCAAAATGTGTGCTTTGCTTTTTACCGAGTTTATAATAGTATTATGTGCATGCAGAAGTATGGAAACAGTAATAATCTCTTTACTGTCACCATTTTAAAAGCCAAAAAAACATTCTACAAGGGAATCTACAAAATGAAGCACAAAATTCTTGTGTAGCATCACAATAGATACACACATACACACGCAGAGCTACAAATCTCACAATAGACCGAGCTTTCCTGCCCAAACAAACAAAACCCTTCATGTTAGAAGTGAGCCCAGAACACACAGGAGCAGGTAGCTTGATGGCCGCTCCACTGTTCCCACATAGATTCACACTGTCAGCTAAATGCAAGGGAAACACAATGAGGAACACGTTCAACACATACATGCATAGAAGACAGACACAAAAGGAATCCAATTCAACCCCAGACTGTTACTTTGGAAATGTGTTATTCACAATAAGAATACTTCTTTGGCACAACTGACTTTACTAGTTTATGACTTTTCTGTTTGTACAACACTGATTCCAAAACAGTCGGCACGCTGTCTAAAACGTATATAAAAACAGAGTATGTATTTACAGAAGTTCATCAGTTTGAACACAAAATTTACTGTGAAAATATGTGAAAATATGTCACAAAGGATTAGCAAATGATGCCATTCTGTTTTATTTACCTTTAAGACTCAAGGTTTTTAGAATCTGGATGTGTATTTTCTCTTGTTTGCCTCCTTTTGTCATTCCCTATGGACATAATTGCCTTGTTTTTCTAGATGTTTTCGTCTTGCATTGTTACATCATTTCAATGTTCATCTAGAGAGTGCTCAGTCAGTCAGTCTTTAAGCCCCCATAGGATACATAGAAACATGTGCACCAAATCATTTTAGCCACTGATTATTAAATGGCTTATGAAATCTAATATTCATTGATAAAGGATAAAGTACAGCAAGCAGATCATCATTTGTGTGGGTCATAATCGCAAAATAAACCCCTACAGGGTGAAGGTGTTTATTTGGCAATAATGACCTGCTCGCTGTAAATGAACCTGCTCAGGCTATTGCACAGCTACTTACAAAAGAAATGTATGTAATTTGACTCAAAAAAGTCTTTTGAAAACATTTTTTTGGGACTTCCAGTTAAAAGTGGGGAGCGATGGCAGCTTAAGGTAAAGCTCCAACCAACTAAGTATATAAAGCCCCCCAACCGTCAACTAACATGTGGACATGGGGACAAGGGGAATCAACAGAGAAGGCAAAAGACCCTCAAAATACAGGCCAAAAACCAAGAAGAACTCCATATGGAAAGAGAGGAAAATGGCGGCTGGGTGGGAGCCCATATGGAAGCACTACAAGGTTTGGCTGACAGAAGTAAAGAAATACGTGAACTCAAAACAACAACAACACAAACAGACAAGAATTCGCCAATTTCCCCTTTCAACTTACAGAAACGAACTACAGGACCAGCAAAAAGTATCTGCTTCGGTTCAGACGTGCATTGAGGAGCCAGAGACATGGAGCAGAAGCTAAATAACCGTTGTTGACCACACAGCAAGAGAATGAAAAACTACAAGAAAAATTAAACCATCTGGAAAAAAAGGTCAAGGAGAAACAATGTGCAACTATTTGGGGTCCTCAAGAGCATGGATGGGACTCAGTCCCCCAATTTGTTAAGGATTTATCACAGACTGAGCTAGCACTGCCAGAGGAAACCAACCTGCTAATTCAATGGGCACACAGAGGGCAGAGAGAAGATGTGAAACACTGCGATCTATAGATTCCAGTTCAATACTAAAGAGATGGTACTAAGGAAGTCCTGTTAAAAAAAAACAGATTAAAATAGACTGCAAACCTCTGTAGGCTGTCATGGTGGTACAGAAGCAGAAAGCCTACACAGAAATAACCAGGGTGCTCAAGGAGAGGGCATCAGGTTCCAGACGCCTTTAATAAACAGTCAGGTCCAATGGGCCAAAGGGTCCCGGCTCTACAACGACACGCAGGAACCAGTAAATGAGTCAAGAAAGAGACGTCCGGATCAAGGAAACCGACCAGGGCCCCTCAATGGAGGAGCGGATACAATGAGCGTTGATATGGCAACACTCAGGAGAACCAGTAACATAGAGCGAGTTAACTCAGTGTGCAAAGGCGAAACTACTAAAGGAGGTTCAGAGATGAAGAAAACATATGGGAGACATTGGAGGTGAAGTTGTATACAGGATATCATCAGAAAATAATGGAACACCCCTATACATTCAGGATCAGCCCTGACGAAAAAATGTTTATCATCTGATAAGAGCATATGTGTTGTTTTTATTTGTTTTTTTCTTATTCTACTTACAAGTGCGAAGATATGAGGTTGAAACTAACCTCTGAGTGCGTGCGACAAACACTGGTAGAGAAAGACTATAGAGGAATGTTGGGAATGTTGGGCACAACTGTAAGGCAAAAGGTTCCCCACAGGGGCCTCCGTCTACCTCTAGCGAGGGGCCCCACTTCTTTGGGAGCATTTTCCCCTTTTCTTAAAATGGGTACAGACATAGTTCAAGGAGCCCATTGTTATCCTGGGTTCTGCTGTAATCGTTCTTAATGTTTCTAATATTATGTATAATGCTAACCATGTTACCTATCTTAGCTGGCAGGGGAGGCGAGAGGGGAGGGGGATGCCACAAACACACCGTACAGGAGATTGGTGCCTGTGCCCAATTGCAACTGTTTTAAATTAACGTTAGATTTCCTAACATTAAACAAGTATTTTTGGTGCCTAAACTTAACACAGTAGTTTTGTCAAAAAATGCTACTTACAAAACAGAAACCATTAGTTTGGATGTTATCATACGTTTGCATTTAGTACATTTTCATTAAAAAATCCTCCTGATGGGAATGTCATTAGCTTTGCTAGTATTTGGTAATGAAGCAAAGTAGCTGATAATGGCACAAGAGAGAAAAAAGCAGGAATCACCAAAGTCATACTGAGGGAAACATGTAAATTTTAATGTCTACATTTGCAGACAATACATCCAGTGGTTTATGAGACATTTCACTTAAATTTACACATGTCTAGCTGCTGGTGGCACTGGAGGAAAACTCTTGGCATCACCATTACCGTTTGTGCAAAAATTCATGGAGATTCATGTAATGGTTGTTGTGATATTTTGGTCTGGACCAAAGTGGTGTACCAACTCACACACTGACTGACACTGCCACCCATACAGCTACGCCGCTAGCGTGGCTGAAAATGGGAACATTGGTACGATGCATTGTTCTGCGTTTTGCATAGGCTATGATTTAAACATACATGATCCTGTGTGGTCCCATCACTAATTACCCTCCATGGAAGAAACCAGAACATCATCCCAGTATAGCCATAACACAAACAATTGTGTCAATAAACATGACATTTTTTGCATGAATTGTTGGTCATTTCAATAAACTTCAATTGCTGACAGAAGAAAATATAAAGAATGTTCCAATTGATTCTTCCTACTATAAAACTCCTACGGTGTTATCGTTTGGTAGTTAAATGAATGGCAGACTTTGTTTTATTAGTTTCTTTTAAATATTTATTCAAACCATATTCCAGTCAGATAAACTACAAGCCCTTATGAAAAGTGCTATTAAGTGATTAGAATAATTGCAGCATCTCCAAAGACAGTTTTTTAAAACTCTAACTAGAGAATATGATCCCAGTCCTCCAGAGGCCACATGTGAGGTTTAATGTGATAGATTTTTAAATTGCCATTGATGTGTTCAAGGCTCATCATGACCTTGCTCCTCATGATACGAGTTTCTGTGACTGTGAAGGCCAAACAACAATCATTTTCATGCTTATAAAGCCATTCAGTGACCCCCTCGCCTGTTATGTTTCTACATTGTTTAATTCAGAGTTTTTGTTTAATTATTCACCCCACTGTATGTATAATAAGTACTTTATAAATAAACATATGTCACAATAGACCAGTGCTCCTGTATTTTGAGTTTAAAGTTCATTCTTGACCTTGGAAATACCAAATGTTATGTCAAGGGTCAATTTCTATGGTGTTCTGGAGATTTTGATCATCATCTTCATAATCAAGATCATAAAAAAATGCATTAATTGCATTAAGTGCAATTAATAGAAACTGAAGAGACATTATCCAGCAACAGAAACCCTAAGAAGATTTGGATTTGAGGTTGAGTCCTGAATTTTATTAGTGTCCAGTCACATTACAATTTTTGCAAACAACAACTGAACAATTGGCTCTGTATTAAGAAAAGAAAATATCACACCTTGTGACACATCAGATTCTAATATGCAAAGGTAGCTTCTCCAAAGAAATATCTGATATGGTCAACATCATCATGTATGTGTAGATATCACAATTATCCATATACATGGAAAAAACTGAAACCCTCACTAAGCCTTTAAAAATTAATTATATTTCCTTTACTAATATTTGTGGATGCACCCCTGCTAAACCATACATACAAAACATACAAATACACATCACTGATAGACTCTTAGTATATATTCACTCTATACTATACATTCATGCAGTCATACCCATTTTAATGATCCGGTCAGACATCCAAAGGCAGCGTTATTTATATTGTTATTTTAATAATTTTTTTTTTTTTAATTTACTTGGTATGTCACGGACTAAAGGTTAATAATATTTTTTGTCTATTTCTTACTTACTGTGTTTTGAACCTGTCATATAGCTCTTGAGGAATGCAAGAAGAGGATTAAAATGGTGCATCAGAGTAGTGAGCATCAGCTCTTCCTCTCCACAGTAGGTCAGAAATAGTCTCACGCTGACGACGCAGCGTCATGATTGAGATGCCATCTTTCCTTTAACAGAAAGAGGCAGACAGCCGGACCCGGCTGCTCTTACACGGGTCTTGGCTGACACCTTGTGGTCACTGGCTGTCATTATCGTTGCAGGGCGGTTATACCATTGCACTTTCAGCATTATCATTACCTGACAGAATTAGAGCAGCAATGTCTTTGAAGGTGACTATTTTTAGAAGAGGGTATCATTATTTGGAGTGCACATCTCCTCTGCTTTCACACATTGAACTGTAACAGCCTTCCCACTGACACATTTTTACCACATTTATTTTTTTATTTTTCATCTTAAAGCAAAATGTAACCTCACTGACACCAAGTTGTCTATTTATAATAACGGACTATCAACCCCGCTCTCCCTCCCCCCTTTACTGCCGCCTCCCACCTCCCTTCCTCATCCCACATTACGTCATCGGGACCGGTGCATTCGCAGTGAATTTGGGGGATGCAGGTCTCCGAGACGCGAAGCATGCACATGCAGGAGACACCGGACAGCCTTTTGTCTTTAAATTACCTGCTTTGGTTTAATATCTGTAAATAAAAGCGACACACACACTTAAGAAAAACACAGCAGGTTGAAAGGCGGGACTTCCTTCCGGCTGTTTATCTCAGCAGCGCAGCGCGAGCCAGTGCAGGATCAGATAACAAGGTAAGCTTGTTGACAACATTATATTTTGTGCGTTTCTCTAACGTAATGCGTTCATGTTTAGTGTTTCTGCTGTGTGTGATTGTCTTATTGTTGCAGGCTGAGCTGCGTGTTGTCGCCGTTAGCTCTGCAGCACTAATGCTAAAACACAGAGCCTATTATTTATATTGGCTTTAATGTATCTGACTGTCAGCAGGAAGGCTGTCATCAATACCTTTGTTAAATCGCTCTTATAGATGTGTTGCAGTCGTTATATCCTCAGTCTGCCAAATGTCATCATTGCTCTCCTGACCTGTAATGTCTTCAGTGCTAATAGCTGCCTTTACGTTTAATGGAGCTGCTGTCTAACTCCCTTACAGAACCTGATGTATCAACATAATAGCAACACCATGATAAGACTTGTTATTACCTAATGATAGAACCTGTAAGCTCACAATGTTGGCTTTGTGAGCTCATACACTGGAGCTAAAACGAATTATTGTCATTATTTAGGCATATTAGTTTTCTGATAAACTGATGTAATAACCTAACCTCTAAACTGACCCATTACACGTTTCTAATGCTTAAGTTCACTTCTTTAAATTGCTTATTTTGTCCAACCAACAGTTCAGAACCCAAAGCTATTCAATATAGGACTATGTGCTATATGGTGTGCATAATTTGATCTCATGTGTATTATTAACATGATAGTAATGTCTTTTTTTACTTGGTTATTGTCCATACTGTTTTTTTATATTGCGACACCCAGTTTAGATAAATGTCTGGAATTAGTGAGGGATTACAAAATTGTTTTGGATGAATATTCTGTTATGCAACTGCTTTATTTTTTTTTGCCCTCACCCTAATCAACAATAATTATCATGTTGTTGTTTCAGAGGCATTTGGTTGCCATAGCATAATGCTGGTTTTTATCACTATTCCCAAGATATTTCTGCTTTGCCTCAAAAGTGTGCTTAATGCACTAATATGCATTATATAGAGGTGATATTAGCCACTGATTTAAGGAGGATGAAGATGAGAAGATGTATTTTTATTTTGTAATACAGGATAGGAAATATCTTTGGTAGACAGAAATGTGTTAAGAAAAGAATTAATAGATTTCCTGATAATGAAAATAAACTGAAGTTTTCAGGATTTCCTTAACTGGAACTAAGGGGTGCAGGCAAAACCACCAAAAACAGCCTCAAAACACAACTATTTAGGAGCAGGCATGCCCATATACTTTTTCAGATAAGAGGGGTTAATTACTAAGCCTCACTGAGTTCTTTCTTTGTGTGTGTTTGTAGGTTGACTCGTCACTCACCACACTATGCTGGGCCGCTTGCTGCGAGGAGGCTGCAGTCCTCTGGTCTGCCTGTGGGCCCTGTTGCTGCCTCTGGCCTCCCTTCATCGCTTGGACCAACATGGGCGCAGGAGCCACAGTGTGAGGGACCGGCCCAAACTGTTGTTATTGTCTTTTGACGGCTTCCGCTGGGATTATATTCACCGGGTCCCGATGCCCAACTTTGGCAACCTCATTGATAATGGAGTGATTGTGGAGCACGTAGAAAACGCTTACATCACCAAAACCTTTCCCAATCACTATAGCATGGTGACGGGGCTGTACGCTGAGACGCACGGCATCGTTGCCAACGAGATGTACGACCCCCATCTGAACCGGTCCTTCTCCATGGAGACGGACAGTATTTATGAGTCAAAGTGGTGGGAGGAGGCTGTGCCTCTCTGGGTGACCATCCAGAAAGCTGGAGGACGGAGCGGGGCGGCAATGTGGCCAGGGTCCGATGTGAAGATCCACGGCATGTACCCCAACCAGTACCTCCCATACAATGCCTCAGTCTCCTTTGAAACCAGAGTGGAGCAGATTATTGAGTGGTTCTCTGCACCCAAAGAAGCAGCAGTGGATTTTGGAGTTCTGTACTGGGAGGAGCCTGATGAGAGCGGGCACAGACTGGGACCTCAGAGTTCTGACATGGACGGAGTCATCGCAGGAATTGATGAGAAGCTTGGCTTCCTCATGAACGAGCTAAAGAAGGCTGGGCTGTATGAGAAAGTGAACCTGATAGTGACCAGTGACCACGGGATGGCGCAGATTTCTCCTGATAATATCATAGAACTGGATGAGTATGTGAGCAGAGACCTGTACACGTGGGTGGACAAGAGTCCGGTGGTGGGAATACTGCCCAAAGAAGGTAGCGCATCAAAACATCTGTCACATTAATGTACTGTATAAAAGAGGTGGACGTGGCCTCCGGGTCTGAAAAGTGAAGCCATTACCAAACTGTATTCTTTCTAGTGGCCAACAGGGGGCGACTCACTGGTTGGAAAAATTAGTCCAATTGTATTGAAATCTTCGTCTTCTCAATCAGGACAGAGGCACATAGATACAGATCTGTGGCACTGTGTTCATTTGATCAGCCACAAATTTGTCTTTGGTTTACCTCCTATAATGAAAGCTAAACTTGTCAGCAGGCATAGCAAAGAACAGGGGCTAGTCCAGTCTTTAGTCACATTCAATGTCATCAAGATACGTTTGGCAGATTTGTTAGACGAAAAGATTGTCTCATGTCTGTGTGATAAATATGCAGCTCTGCCAGGAGACAATTAGCTTAGCTTAGCATTGAGAGTCTGTCCCAAGGTAACAAATCTGCATAAAAACATAAATATACATTTTTTATGTTGTTATCTGTCTCACAGGAAAGCTTGACGAGGTGTACAACAAACTATTGGATGCAAACCCGAACATGGTGGTGTACAAAAAGGATGACATTCCCGAGCACTTCCACTATCAACACAACATCAGGATCATGCCCATCATCTTAGAGTCCAAAGAGGGCTGGACCGTGATGCAGAACAGGACTGGGGCCTTCATGCGTACGTATTCAAACCTTAAAACTTTGTTGGGAAAATATTCTGGTTTGTGGCAAAACACATAAAGCAGTTGTTTCAAACAGCAGGTTCATTCTGTTCTATTAATAACTGCACAGGAGATTTTTGTAATAAACAAAGAAAGACAGATTTGTTTTCCCCTAGAAACAGTTGGAGTTTATGTGTGGTTGGAAGTTTGTTCTGCTCCACCTCTAAGTGCAGTTATTTTTCTTCAATTCAAATATTTTTTCGAACACACTTTGAGATCTTTAATCTGAAGAAAGTATCTGCATTTTTCATTGCAGCTGCAGACTGCTCTAGCTAATTTTCCTCCTCTCCTGTTGTAGGCTGTTAATCAGTAAAATGCGCTGGTGAAGTCTGGAGTTGGACAGAAAACCTGCTGACTCTAAGTCCTTTGTGACAACATGGTAGATAATTAGGTGTAGTATGATACTATGCTGGATATTAAAAATTGCTTCTCCTGTATAGCGGTTTGATTTATGAGGGATCAATAGGCCAGGATGATAAACCATTAGCTGATGTGTAACTTCCACTTCTCAGTGCATTACAGGGAAGGCAGTGAGATATAGTAATGTAGACATAGTGGGCATGACTCCCATGAATGCTCACTTATGATTATCAGTGTATGTGGACTGGATCTGCACTTCTGCAACATGATGCCATAAAAACAGAGTTTTCCCAACAGCAAACAACTTGGGACTCAGCAAAAGACAGATGCTCAGCATCAAAGAGTTTCAGCATGGCCAGTGCTCAGACAGCTCCTACACACATACCACATTTTTATGCTAGGATATTTTCATTATCAGTGGTGTGTATTAACCTTGAAATTACAATAATATTTTAACTATTGCAATTATTTCGAGACAACATATCAAACCAGGTTTAACTGCTAGCAGTCTTCTTCCCTGTCTTAAGACAAAATATTAGAATTGTTGGTGTGGCATTAGGTCAAGCATGTTGTGTTTGTCTATACTTGGGACTTAGATGCAGATCAGATAATATTTTATGACAAATGTAAGCAGAAAACTAGGTCATTTCAAAGGTGTCACATTATTTTTCTTGCAACTGTAGGTAGAGTGCCACTACAGTGCCATTACATTAATTCCCCGGCTGTAATGATGGTGCAGAGACACAGAGCGCAGATGCAGAAGACCAAGAAATGCTGACCAATCAGAGCAGAATTAGTTTACAGGAGTGTTTTAGACTTAGGGTGGATACAGCTATATGCAAACATGCAGAATAGACAAATGTGTTTTTTTCATAGTAAAGCATGTAAACATGACCTAGTAGTGATAAGCATGAACCTGAAAATTTGCATAACAGGTCCCCTTCAAGGCAGGATAAGTCTGAGATCCCTTACCTGATTGGATGGTAGTTGAACCCACTGATCTTGCCTTCACAGACAGCATTGATATACTGTATTGATTTTCTTCACAGCACACTAAGTGAATCCCGTCAGTCCTTCAGGAATGTAATTGCACTAAAACATTTTAGGAGCAGCAGTTAGCCAGCGTAAGCTTTCATCAGAGGTCTATGTGCTTGTGTGTTTTGATTTAATTTTCAGTTTTGCTGGTGCCTTGCTGTGATTGATTTAGCAGTAACCATTCAGCTGGGGCAAGCAGTGATGGTAGTAAATCATTTGAGAGAGCAGCAGTGCCAGATTCCATAAATCTCTCTCTGCCTGCGATTCGTGGGATGTGGAAAACTAGAGCTTGATAGATTCAGAATGCAGGAATAATTAACATCAAAGCATTGTGCCTCTTTATGCAAATATCTTTCTTGTCTTTTCTCTGCAGTTGGAAACCACGGCTATGACAACACCTTGCGTAGCATGCAGCCTCTGTTCGTGGCTCGTGGGCCCGCCTTTCGGCAGAAATACGTCAAGTCCTACATGCGCTCTGTTGACCTTTACCCTCTCATGTGCCACATCCTGGCTATCCATCCTCTACCAAACAACGGCTCCCTGCTAAATGTTCAGGACATGCTGTCTGTAGAGCCAACTCTCCCCACGCCCAGCGTCCCTCCCAGGGTCGTCGGGTACTCTTACGCCCCTGTCGTGGGTTCTTTCCTCGGTGTGGTGATGGTGGTGTGCTTTCTGGTGGTCTACATCAGACAAGTGACACTCAAACAGCTGCCCTCACTAAAACACAGAAGCAGGGAGATGTCGCAGCCCTTACTGCAAGAGGACTTGCACCTGTAGCTGAAGAAACAGAAACGATGGCAGACGTAAAAGAAGAGGAGGTATTGCTCCCCAAGGTAGTCCGCTCTGTCCAGAAGCATCCCCTAACGCCTCCCTTATACGACTGAATGCCATTGTGCTGCTCTTTTTATTAGTTGGAGATTAAGGGAATGTTATCTAATCATGTATAGATGTACATCCCACTTGCTTGAGTGTAAGGGAAATGTCTGGGGTTTGCTTCTGGTACAGACTTAATCAAGATAATAAACCTTTACATGGGCTTTATAGTGGCTTTGCTTTGATTGTGAATTTTACCTAATATCATCTCATTCTCATCTTCACTTCATAAGTAAAAATTCAAAGCTAAGAGTGGAATTTTAGCCTGTGATTATGGCAAGTATGAACCTTTGTTGGCCAAAACAAAAGGGACGTAGTAGCATTAAGGTGTCAGTATGCTTGAGAAATGAACGTGATTTTTCAGAAGTGTTCACAGCTGAAAAGCCTCAGTCAAATGGGGGAGAGTGAGGGTCAGGAAGCTGAACTGCATGGACTTTGAGACAATATTTCCTCAATGGCATTCATAGTTTTGCGCCTATTTGCACATAGGAAATCAAAAGTAACGAAGTGTGAAGAATAATAAAAGAAAGCTTGACAGAGCAGTTCAAACCCTGCTTACTTCCTCCTTACACACCTGACCCTGGTCAGTGAAGTGGGCATATGGACAGAATAAGAGTAGAACAGACATAGCGGGCGGCCATTTTTATGTGTACCATTGCAAATGCCACTACCATTGTAGCTCAACTTTTTTTTTAGGTTTTTATATAATTCTGTGGCTTCTTATGTATTAAATCCAAACATTCATATTTTGGTTTAAGTATGTATGTTTTTAGGTCAAAATGCTATTTTTCCAAGCCCTTCTAAATACATTTTCTGAAGTAGGTTTCAGGATTATGATGTTGACTAACCAGACATGGTAACTTGGTAATTCGACCATGCTTTAATGCTGCACTAGTTACAGAAAAAGAGCCCAATTGCAGGCTGGTGGTCTAATAGTCCCTCTACCTCAAGCTAGCTAGCTAACTAGTCAGCTGACCATCTCCGAAGCTACCAACACACTTTATGGCCCCACTGATGTGTGTTCTCACCATAACAACTAACAAAACACATTTTCTTTTGAACCAGTCAAATGACCGTAGCAAACATTTAAAAGTCCTACTTCAACAATGTTCTGCTCTTTTCCCAATTCAAACATTGGTAATGGAGGGAGGTTCAATTGCTTCCCAGCAATCTGAAAAGCACTTTGTGTGAAGCATACTGACATCTTAAGTCCTTGACGTTAACAGTGATATGGATGGTAGTAGATTTTGTTTTATTTGGCATTGTCAAATCTATAAAGAACCGATTTGTATGTCATAAGATAGAGAAGGAACTATGCCTCTTCAGCTTTTTGCCACCAATTGTTCTGCTTGTGGTTGACGCACTGAATTAGAAGTTACTTTGAAATACAAATGCTGTGATAAATCAGAAAAGTATTTAAAACTCAGCAGGAGCTTAGCTGGGGTCAGTGTTATTTTTGAATGTGACTCGGAAACAGATGTTCCTCTAAAAACTCACTCAGTGTGCCAGGTCATCCCATGATAACAACACGACCTTGCTCTTTAGTAGTCAGTTACCATTTGCCTTTTAACTTAGTGGAGAATGTCTCTCTAAGGTGTGCAATCGTTTGTGTGTCAGTCTTTTTTTTGTAGAGTTTGTGTTTGGAGGGCATTTTTCTGTATAGGTGACTGTGTACTACCCTCCTGCTCATATGTCATAACCATGGCCATTTGTTGGTGAAATGTGAAGTGCAATTGCTATTGGTCAGTATTTCGTCATAGGGATTTTAAGGGTTTCGTTGTTGCTTGGTTGAGAAGACTATTCGGCATGACTTGCAAGAACTGTTCCCCTGATTTGCACTACAGGATAGAAATGAAACAGAACGAAGGGGCAGTAGTTGGATGCTTTTTAAGTCATGTATAATTTGCACTTCTTGTTCGTAGTTGCTATTTGAAATAATAAAAAAAAACAAGTAAGGTGCCTCTTGCCAAAAAGCTTTTTAATTAGAATAACCATAGAAAGTCAAGTAGAATCCAAACCCACAAATAAATTACTCAAATATTTTTTCAGCATCTTTTAGGAAACAGTTAGTTAAATTTTCAACTTATGCTTTTAGATGCATTGACTAATACCTGTGCCCAAAAATAATGACAGACATCACTGTGATATATACTTTTTACAAAATTTAAATGAGTAAATTAAAAGCATTTATACGGAAATTGTTAATTTTCTGATAGTCTTGTTTTATGAATAAGAAGTGTTGTCTGATAATTTTCCCCTGACTTGTTGACAGAGAAATGAAATATGTCCACAATATATTTAAATGATTAATTTAAATTGTTAGAAAAGAAGAAATATTAGATCAGGTTTATCTCTCATTTAACTTGGATTTGAAATATGGATATTTAATATGATTTACAAATTAACTATCTTTGCCATGTTGATGCAATTAAAGAGTCTTCTAAAAAATTAAAAGGGACTTATGTGAAACTGAGCAGTTTGTGCTTGATTTTTTCTCTGTGTGTGTCTGTGTATATTGCCTGGGCCTTTGCACATTTACTTAGTCCAGGCCAGCTCTGACTTCACTTTGCTCACACTGAAGCGGACAAGAAAGAGGCCAAACAGTTCAAGTTCAAGATCTGATTATAAAGGCTGTCAAAATCCATGTAAAAATAGCAACTCATTATTGTTAGCACTTGGGGACTGTAAGATGATTTGGGTGGAGAGTGGAACTCAACCTTATGTTTCAGTATTTAAAAAGCAACACAATGTGGATTGTAACTGGCAGTTGACTGTGAACCAAAGATTTCTTTTTTTTAATTGAAGGGCACCTTCTCGACCCAAGTTAATAAAAGTAAAAAATAATTTACATATCTGCTCCATGATTCAAATCCGCTCCCAAATGGAATGGGTTCATCCTTTGCTAATGCTTCACCTTTCCACCAAGTTTCATGAAAATCTGTCCAGTAGTTTTTCCATAATTATGCTAACAAACCAAACTGAAAATGTACCTACTTAGACGTGAGGGGAAAATACTGTAAATAATAATAATAATTATATATATATACACTCTCCTTTACCCCCAAAATTTCAGGCTGAAATCCTTTTTCTGATCCATGAAGTTTGGACATTGTTTAAAACATTTATAAAACTGAATGCAATTGTTGGGTAATCCTTTTTGACATTTATTCATATTGAAAACTGTACAAACACAATACATTGTATTTTAAAACTAAGGTTTTTTTTTATAACACTCATTCTGAATTTTCTACATTGTTTAATTGACCTTTTACTTAGCTTGCCAACTCTTCTGTTATAACTTGCGTACAGTCCCTTAGAAATATTAGCAGTCCTGACAAACCAAAATAAAAACTTCTGTTAGCTTGAAGTAAGAAATGTGTGTATCCGTTCAGTGCACACACGAGGTGTTGCACTTAAACTGATATTGCTTACATGTCCTTGAAGGCACAGGCCTCTGCTTTTGCATAAATCACTTGTTAACTTGCAGGATCAAAGGTCTACTGAGTTATCGCTGGAATTTGCTCCGCGCTCAGTCAGTCAGAGGCAGGCGGACCGTGTGCCACCACTTCAACCACTCCAGCACTCCTCCTCCACGTTAAACCCTTAGGTTTGCCAAAAACCCTAAACCCAGCAGCAAACATGGACAACAACTCTGACCATGAAGGAAGTGTGCATGAGGAGCGCCGTGATGGAGCGGACAGCCCCGACACAGAGGCCAGAGATGAGCCGCTGTGCAGCGAGGTGACGGTCCACGTCTCCGCGGAGGGAGAGCGCAGCTCGCCGGTCTACATGGAGACCAGAGACGAGGACAAACAGGACAGCTCGTCCTCTTCATCCAGCGATGATGAGGAGGCTACAGTGGATGAACAGGTTCAAGCAGAGGAAGTGGCAGAGGTGAGTGTGGAGCCGGAGCCAGCGGTGGAGGTGAAGGTGGAGGAAGTGAACGGTGAGACGCACGACGGATCCAGGCGCTCATCGTCCTCCTCTGCATCCTCCGCCTCGCCCGGGGACCCGTGCGACGACCCGCCGAGGATCCAGGTGGAGGATAACGCGGAGAACGGGGTGGCGCTCACCGCTGACATCACGCCGGAGGAGGCTGTCGACTACAGCCTGAAAACTCTGGAGCATGTCACTCTGGATGACAGCAGCGCTGCACCGGCTGATCCCAGCCAGCCTGACATCGCCCTCTTCGTCAAGGTAAGAAGAAGTAGAGCTGACCCAGGTCAGGCATCACTTTACCTCAGCCTCACTGCTCAGACAAAAAAGCTGGGTTTTCACTTTCATAAGTGTTGAATTCAGCAACAAAATATCAGAGTTGCCAAAAGGCTCCTTGAAGCCATCCTTTCTCTTCACTCTGCTGGGAATTTTTTAAACATCTTCCAGCACAACCTCCGTTTCTTTGGCGTTACACATCACATGGCTGAATGTAAAATTAGGGCGACTTTCTATTGTGTTTT
>CAFUXE010000850.1:318840-332995 GCA_903364295.1 Serranus cabrilla | reverse complement strand
TTTTTTTTTACAGTTAAACTTTGAATTATTATTTTTTTAAATATTAAAAAGTGTAGCAGCAAAAGTTGCCAAGCATTTACAGTTATTTAATGGTGATTATTGCTGAACTTTTGCTGCCAGACTACAGTTTTTAAATAATTATTTTAATTAATTTTCTTACAGTGTAGAAGTGTCTTACTTATTAAAATAATAATAATAAAGTAAAAGTCATGCATTCCATTTAAGTAAAAGCACAAAAGTGTTAGCATGAAATGTACTTAAAGTAAAAACAAAAGTAAAAGTGTGCATTCGGCAGAATGGCCCATTTCAGAATCATATTTATTATATTATTGTATTATAACGACTGATGAATTAATGTGTTCATCACTTTAATGTTGGAGCTTTTTTTTAAAATTATTTTATGCTGCTGGCCTGGTTGTGAATTCACACCATGGGGATCAATAAAGTCTTATCTTATCTTAAGCTATTATAACACATCATAATCTATTCCTTGATTATATCTGGGATGATTGCTTTCAGAAAAATGTAGGAGTAAACTGTACCACAGAAAGTAACAGATGGTAAGTAAAGTACAGGTACCTCAAAACTCTATTCAAGTAAGGAACTTGGGTAAAATCACTTAGTTACTTTCCACCCCTGCTAACCCACAGGGGTGTCATTATTTATATTCATAATAAAAAATAGATAGAAATTAGCTTTCAATTTGAATGATCAAAATTAAGAGGAGGATTGGAAATTTTGGAAATTGGAATTTGATACTTTACCTTAAAAAAATATGGCATTTATATCACAGTTTTATATCAGGGCATAAAACCAATAATCTTGGTTTTGAATATATAAAATAATAAAAAGAATACACTTTAATTTCCCGTGTTCTGCATTATGGAGGACAGAACATTGATTATTGTATTATTAAAATGACTGACATTTATCTTAATTGCATATAAAAGACTAGTGCATATTAAGAGACACCATTTAAAAAGTGTAACAACCATTTGATGGCCAAGTCAGAGCCATAAACATGACTAATCACCACATTAGCCTCAGAGGTCATAATAAAAAATGATTACCATCGTATAAAATAATCGGTAGCAGTGACTGATATGATTAAGGCATTCACATACCATAGTAAGTGTAAAAAACCATGTATGCATACAAAGCAGAGACATATTTAAAATATTTGACATAGATCAGAACTATCATGATATTATAAGAAGAGATAATGGGCCTAACTACTGTTAAAAAAGAAGAAAATCGATGTATTAGTAGCCAGAGTATGTTTACTGCTGAAGCCTATCTAACTAGTGAAGATATTTCAACTGAACAAATTAAACTTTCTGAAGTCAATTATTATCTTAAAAAGTAGTATAACAATGGTTCTAGTATTAAATAGAAGTATATTCAGAAATATATATGATACAGTGTTGATTTCAGTAAGAAATGCCATAGAAGCCATGATCTCTTTGTATCCGTGGCTTTGTCAGTGACTTTAATCTGGAGGCAGCCTGATGTAATAATTAACCTGTTTACTGTACGGCCATAGAAACCAGGCTGAACTCCATGCCTGAGCAAATCCCACTGTGTGTTTTGCTGCTTGTCCGATAGAGCTGGAGGTGAACTATCAGCACATGCAGGGGTCACTTTGCTGATTGGGCAACAGAGATTTAGTGTGAGTGGGCTGGGCTCAAGGAGTTCTGTCTGAGCTCAACAAAGGCCTTGTAATCAGGAAGGACAGTAGTGGTTTGTGCTAAATCTTAAATCTGTCTTTGTAATGTATCAGTGAAGGGAATGAACAGATAGAAATGTGTGTATGTAATCAACACAGATGAGTTGCAAACACAGTAATTGCTACAGTCTGGCCTGGATCATGACTTCTTGAAATGATCCAAACTCCCTCATATAGTTGAGACAGGGATAGTACAATCCTTTTGTTAACATAATATCAAATCATATTGAATGTCCATTGTTCTGACTTTCAACAAGGGAAAATTCTCATCAAAAATAATGATTTTCATCAAGTCACAAAGAAACCTGACATGTCTATATATCTGACCTTGCTGCTTATTTTCACCCATTTTCTGAGAAAAAAATGAGTGGGATTAGAGATATGCTATCTTGTTGTCGTTATATCACAATTATGATAAAAATGGACCATAGTTCACTATAGAAGTGACAACATACTTGGCCGCTTCGCACATACCACCCCGCCCTCCATCCTATCCAAGCCAGGGGTGGATTTCCCAACAGTTTAATCTTCAACAATCACCATAAACCAAACCGAGCTGAACTATAAAAACAGGGAGGGGAGGCAGCAGATCGTCTGTCCGTGTTAAATGCTTACGTGGCTCCTCCCCTGCTGTCTGTGATAAAACAGGCCACTGCACAACAGGATGTCACTACTATCACTACTGGAGTTTTTTTTATAATCTTATAAATTTATACTAGTAGGTTGTTTAAGATAACAGCCACTGTACAAGATATAACTAATTGTTTTCACTGATGGTTCAGCTTGCTTCTCACAATTAAGATAATGCTCATATTGACAAGACTGTCAGATTGTCACTTCTGGTGAGTGTGTGTCGACACAAGTGAGTTCAAACAATCCCCCTCTCCGCCTAAGATACAAAATGTCTGTTACTGTTTGATGTCTGGGTGAATAATTAGCCCAACAAGTCATTTATTCGAGCTTCCTTTTGTCTCAAGAGGACACAAACCAAGACTGTTTCTCAAGACATAATGGTTTTATGATCATCAAGAATTTAGACACCTTTAAAAGAATTAGTGACAAGTATTGGGAAATAAGATAAGAAGACTGATACCACTGTCAAGTGGATTTACAGCTACAGCCAGCAGTGAGTTAGTTAAGCGTAGGTAACAAAATCTATCTAAAGCAGCTAAGGCTAGCTCATTAACTGTTATATATAATCTGTTTAATGTGGAAATGGTAAAAAAAGGCTGCCCCCTCTTAGATTATTGGTAGTTATGGTTTTAGTCAACTTCTATGTCAACTTTTCTTGTTGACCAGAATTACATATTTCCTAGACAACTATCAGCACATCTTTTTTTACACCAGAGATCAGAAGGGGTCCTTTTGCATGATTCTTTCAGAAGAACCTCAATTTTACAAATCTGTCGTTTAAATCGATGTAGCTGTGTTCTTGACAAAATCATATATGTGTTAGTTAACATAGAGGCAGCAATCTCTGGGCCTGAACTGTGATACAAAGGGGAAAGTGCCTTAAAACTGCATTCCTTCCCATGGACAGCAGGGGCGACACCAAAAAAGAAAAAAGAACTTTAAAACTTTTGCTTTAATATTGAGACTACTTTTAGGGCTTGTTGGTGTTTGTAATTCTTCTTATTATTTTGTAGGTAACTTAGGTGGGACACTGGTTGGGGTATAGGTAATGCAGTTATGGGTGTCTTCATGGGGTGTCAGTCTAAACACAAAGTATTCATCCAATGAGTTTGAAGATTTACTTGTAGCCAAAGGAGTTTACACAGCACATCTTATCAAGCCAGAGCACACAGGTGACATTGTGTTTGTGTGTGGTCTACAGAAATTGGAAAAACAATAACACATTATAAAATATTGCTATATAAAGAAACCACCTTAATTACACCTAATAATACTCATTCTAAATCAACATATCATACATAACATACCTTACACAATAGCAGCCTCTACTGGCGAAACTAATGACAACATACACACACGTGCCTAGCCGAAATGCCGTGATTAACGTCTCCAAACATGGTTAGACGTGTTAATAAATGCTATTTATAACTAAAAGGAAAGGCTAACAGGCAAAAGGTATCAATGTAAACGGCATATAAAACACACGGCGGCAACAGTTTCTTCGCCAGAGCAAACAGGAAACCAACAGAAGTAAACGCATTATCGCGGCCATAACAATCGCCGTGACTACACTCCTTACACACCAATATTCAAGGCAAACCAAGAAGGAAAGATTATATTCACAGGTAAAACTCACCTTTCGGCAATGACGCACACAATGCAAGGAAGTCCTCCGGTCAACTCTGCGTCAGTCTGCGTGCTGCTGCGGAGCGTTACTACAGGTGAAACGTCTGCGCGGAGGACTAAGGAAGCATTCAATTCTTTACCGCCACTCAAAACCAGCACATCCTGTTAGCTACTCTGCCCTCTTGTGGCATAAATCATACTTTTACTTGCAATTACTGATTTTAATTACTCTGTCTGTGTCTCCGCTGCATATACATCCGCTGGCCAACAGAGGGCGCTGTGGGGTGAAGTCTGCCATCTCTGATTCCCTTGTTGTATCATGAACCATAAAACCCGATCTCAGATATAGTAAAAACACGATGCACATATTACACACGACTTATCCTTAGCAAAAATAAATACTATACTTCAAAGCTCAGAGCTATAGATACGTACTGAATACTACAAATATTGAATACACAGATTTAAAATATGTGTCCACATCAACTGGTTTCAATGCATGTATCAAACACATCTACAGCTAATGACTCATCATACAGAACAACTTATTAAAAGTGCTCAGAGCTACTAACAGACCTACACAGACTCATTCACCACAAACCAACAGGTGACTGAACAACCACGACATGATGCTGCAGACCCTGTCCGCTCACTGTAACACCAGCATCAACATAACATGCAAACCGAGTTATATAGCAGACATCAACCAAATCAATAATAAGTGTTAAATGTTCATTAACATCAAGGGGCAAAGAGGCAGGTGTATAAGCAAAAGATGCTGAATGATATGAAGAGAGCTTCTTTAAATGGCAGGAAATGCAGTTGCGTGCATTTAGGATGAAGTTTATTGATGTCAAATCTGTTAGTTGAAACACTGCTGAATATGATGTAAATGTGAAAAGACTTTGGGCTGCGCTCATTATCCTCTATTGTTTTCTTCATGTGGGTGTTGTGAAGCCTATTGAGACTTTAATTAAAGCCTATTCAAATAAAACCTAAAATAACACATTTAGAAAGCACTCGACATTTTCCCTCATAAACACTGATAATGAACTCCAGTAATTGGTTTGTGCTGCATGGTGGCGTGTCAGCCAGGAGAGGGGGCTGCTCTATAAATAGAAGTTGTTGTAAAAATGATCTGTAGCTTTTCTCTTTTTCTACTTTTAAATTCACACAGGATGAGAATTTTTTTTCTTGCAAACGTCTCTCAGAACTCGTTCAAATGATTGTTCACAGTGAGTGCCAGTCAATTTCCTCAATGTGTGCTGCTGAAGATTTTTGCAGTCAGACCGGCTTTTATTTTTGTTGCCCTACATAGGCCCTTTCCGTAAATGAACGCCAATTCCTGCCTTAAAACCAAAGCCAAGCATCAATAATTCACAGAGGAATCCTCTCCAGGTTTCCTGCTGGTGATCAAATATAACCTGCCTCATTCTGCCAGAATCAAACATGCGAACACGCATTAAATATAAATGATGCAGCTCCTGCTCTCAAAAACTGACAAAAAATGACACAAATAGACCACTTTTTTTTTGCACATTATATTTGATATTTGGGATTACTCAAGAGTGATGATATTTTTCATAATTTATAATGGAAAAGTCTCTTTAACCTGATCTGATTAGAGCACCAGAGAAAATAAGTGAGATGAGCAGTTTGGGAGACGGATCAGAGGAGAGGTGATGTGTGTGTGCTAGTTTGGTTGCAGTGGTGGGAAGAGAGTGATGGGGCTCCACCCCCTGGCTATACACTGACACCTGTTTCCCTCTGTGTCAGTGAGAGCTCACTCTGCTCTCCATCTGTGTCTAAATCAGAGCGCAGGGCTCTACCTGCCACCTGGACTGGACACAAACAAGACAAGACGAGCTTTTACAGGACCAAAAGGTGGTGGAAATATTAAATCAGGGACTAAAACCCCCAAACTTCTCAAGGTGTCAGCGGGGAGAGGACAATCTAAGAGAAGACGTTTTTTTCCCCGCATTTTTCTGGAGGATGTAGACCTCCAAGGATAAGCAAAGGACTGTAGTTTAAAAAACAAAGTGACAGCCAGAAGCAGGCATCATGTCCACTAACAGTCAAGACAGAGACCCCGATATCGAGCTATTTGTCAAGGTAAGACAGAGACAGAACTATGGTTACAGTATTTCATTTAAATTAGAGAAGTTTTAATAGAAGATAGAGGCGGTATATGAGCAGGATTTTCAGTGCTGCACCACTGTGTGTTGTGGAAAGCTTGTGTAACTCAATAGTGGAGGTAGAGTTACAGTGGCACTGGCACACTGCGCTCTATGTTGACCCTGGATTGTTGTGACAGAGATACTGAAGCTGCTTGTTGATGGTGGGAAGCTCACATCAGGGCACTGCCGCGGTCCATAACTATATAACTGCACATTTTTAAAGAAAGGATTACATAAGCAGTGCATGGTGGGCAAATTCTCCTCACTCACAATCCATTAAATGAGCCACTCTGCTCTTTTATATCAAAATATCCCAGACATTATCTTGTACATGTATTCAGCAATCAATAGACGTTCCAGATTACCACCTAAAATAGGTAAACACGATAAAAGCACCAGTGTGGAAGTGCTGCGCTCAGTGGATCAGCAGTGTTGTTTTGTTCTTAACAACTAGATGCACTTGAGGCCCTGTGGGAAACGTTAGAGGCAGATGAATATACCTGAGGCAGGTGAGGTGGAGGCAGGTGGAAAGGCTCATTGCTGATGTGCTGTCTGCATGCACTGACCTAATTAGCAGGTATGGTGGCTGCTTTCTGCCAGTCCACCTCCAAGAAAACCAGTCAGCTTCAGCAAAATACTGTTGCTAGCTTCGTAGTTGTCACTCTTGGTAAAAGTTGAGTTGCAGAGTTTCAGAGAAATGTCTGCCTTCAATGGAATATAATAGGACTACATGGCTCTCCACTTGTGGTGCTCAAAATGGCAATAAAATCACATTAAAAAAAAAAACTCAACAGCAATGTGTCTTTCAAGAAGCCATGATACAGTTTGGTATAATCCACACACCTTGTTGTAAGCAAATTCATGTAGGAACTATTTTCTTTCTAGTATAGTACATTCTAGTTCCTTTTAATACAAGAGAACGCAGACATCTCTAAGGCCAATATCTCGCACATAAGGGCAACCCTCACCAAAACAATCCAGAGAGATAAAAATGTGCATTTTTGATTTAGTGATGAACTGTCTCTTTAATTGCAGAGGCAGTCTGAAGCTTGTGGTGTCCATTAGTTTTTTCCTCATGTTCGTCCTGTTCTACATGGCTGCACCTCCTTTAATGACCTCAGCTCTGCACAAAATCTCAACTTTCACTGTGCAATCTCTTCAACACATTAGAACACAATTTTAGCCAGGTTATCCAGTGAAACTAAATGTGATTGGCTGCACAAGTTTTGGGGCTCGATCAATAGTTGAGAATAGAATTAGGTGACTCTCATCTTCTGCTGCACCAATTCTGACTTCCTCGTTCTACACTCACATTATGGAAATGTAATACAACATTAAATTGAAGGTATATATGCAGGAATCGTCACGTACTGTTTGTAAACACATTTAAACTTGGCCCAGCGTCCCCAGCTCAATAAAAAAAAGTGAAAGAAAATTCCAGATTCACTCCTGTTGGAAACAAGTGCTGCTACATTTGCATTTTTTTCTGTGCACTGTCACATTTTTCATAGTTTTGTGCCTAAAGGGTTACACCCAGAAACATCCCAAACTAAGCAAAATGAAAAGAGAGGAGAAAGTACAGGCAGAGGGCCGAATCTCTGCCGATACAGACACTGACAGACTTGTTGAATGGACTATAAGTTATAGTTGAGAGCGTTTGTTTGAGCCTTTCTACTGTTATTTCGGATATTACTGCATATTCCTAGTATACATCTGTTGACAGATTTTCCTATAAAACACTAGCAAATATTGCCTACAATATGAATCACAATAGCTGAAAATGTTCATTGGGCCAGTAAATTGTGGTTAGATTTTTTTTTTTTTTTTAAATTGATTTTTTTAATAGCCTTCTCTCAGATAGTTCTCAAATATGGCACTTATTGGGCAAATTAGGTTCAAGTGAATTAAATATATTTTTTATAGCTTTCATAAACAGCAACATATCATTTAATGAAATTATTACGCTGAGCCTGGATATCTGATCTTTGTATTGGAAAAGTGCCCTCAGTGACATATTTCAGTATTAATTAATTGAAGAAAACCATACGAATAGCACAGAAACATGAGTAATTGTTATGTTTACACTGCCCTGGTAATGTGACATTGTCATTCATTCTTGATAAAATGTGACAGTGAAGTGTCCATGTATATGTATGCTGTGGATCGTATGAAGTAGCTTTGCCTCCGGTGGACCCCACTCATCATCAGATCTCACGTTCCTTGTGCCCACAGGCCCGGTTGTGTGTGACAGCTTTTGTCCTCTGTGTTCTAGATGTTGATTGGCTATTATCAGCGGCTGTGTATTGTGTTACTGAGCCTAGCCATAACAATGCGCGGACAGAAGCATCACATGCGCTCAGGCTGCATGACAGCACCGGGCATCAATGGCTGGCGTACATACAGTTGGCTCAGCTACTTTTAGACTGACAGCTCTGTTTTCTGGTGTTTGCTGGGAGCAGCGAGCTCGAGGGTACACGCACTGAATGACAACATCTGTTATTTGTGAAGCGACTGCTGGTGCTGCATCCGAGTAAATCATTTCAGGTTATTTGTGATATCTTAAAGATACATAAGTTAATCCACCTACTGGTTTCTTAAAAGTTTAAAGAGTTACATTTCCAGATCTTTAATGTAATAAACAAAGAACTCTATCTCTGCTGTCAAATCTCTGCTCCCTGCTGACCTCGGGGTCAGTGCACTTATTTTGCTGTGAGTTGTACGTCCTGCAGGTCTGACCCTGCACCCTGCGCCCTGTCGGCCAGTGAACCAGCTGATGGAATCGCTATGTATAATTCAGCTGGGCCAGTGGTGTCAGGTGTCACTGTTGAAGCTCTGCTGTGTGTCCATACATGCCGACACACGATCTCACTGCATGCACACGAGTATATGATGCAGAGGAAGTGATCATATCAGAAGTGTCTCTGTAGGGAGAAAAACTTGTTATTAAAAATGTCATTATTTTCAGGATTTATTTATGTGATAAAAAGTCTGGAGCCATTGATAAACTCATTGTAAAACCATTTGGATAAATGTGATTATTTAGTTTTTCTTCCTAATACAGAGTAAAATGCTTTTTCTGACAGGCTAGGATAATATCAGCCCATCAGGATCTCACAGTTATCCAGAGTGTACTTCTGGTTTGACTCTCTCGTTATCATACATTTGTAATAGGCTGACGTATTAATGTGTGTGAGTAGTGTTTACCTTTATACAACCTGTGACGCTGCTCTGAACAAACTTACCAGTCAAATAAAAGTCAAAGATAACAGTCTGCTAAATCCAACATGATTTAATTGTTAGTAGGAAGGCTGTTCTCAGAGAGACAACCTTGTAACCAAATATTCTCCTAACAGCAGGAAGATGGTGCAGCCAGCAGGGGAATATCTGTCTTTGGGTTAAGTTTGGGTTCAAGCTGCTGCTGACTTGGCACAAGACATTTCAGCCCTTTTTGCTTCTGGGGTGCAAATATGGGGCATAGCTTTTGTCTGACTTCTGTTGAGGATCACATACAAACTAACAAAAGCCTTAACACCTGACAGCATATATATATATAGTGACTTCAAAGAGAAAAGCTCAGTTTTTGTTCACTTGAAATAAAAAATTAACATCATAATTACCTTAAGCCTCGGGTATTGTCACCAGTTTTGTCCAACCAAACATCCAGTGTCCTGTAAAAAAGCATTTGCTACAATGTTAGATAAAGAAAAGCAGAAAATTCTCACATTTAAGAGCCTGTAACCATAAAATATTGCATTTTCCTGTTGACCTATTGTAGGATTTATGGAGATCTTTTGGCAGAAATATACATATTTATGTTTCTTTAGGGTGCAATTGCCTGAAACTAAGAATCGTTGTGTTTTCGTTGCTTCGAATGAGTGAATCATCTCTATATAGAGAGTAGGATGTCGACTGAAAAACGACTATATAGGTTCTTTGCATGAACAAACATTGGACTTTCTTCCAGGAGAACAGGAGTTGTGTCACATGTGAAAACAAAATGTGATCGAAACATCAGGGAACTTCCATGTGTATCACTTTTTTACGTTACTATGTCAGTTCCAGTAGTCCCGTCACCCTAGTTACCACTTTCAGCATGTGCATACATTTATTTACTTTCTAAACTCTTATATACCTCTTTACCAGGAGTTTTTTTGCCCTGAACCTAGATCACTGGTTTTGTTGCATAGATTCACTAAAAACTGCAGCCTTTTTTTTTTTACAACCACAAACCGTACGTGTATGTATAATGTGTGTGCTATTTTAGAATGCAATTGTGTCGTTATGGGTGGTATTGACAAACTACTGTTGTTTAGGTTGGGGATCTTGTTGCATGTTTCTACAGTAGCCCAGCACAGACAAACCAAACACTGGCTCTAGAAGGTCAGTGTAGGTTCTCCTACCTGCTTGAAAAGGGAGGGGTGAGGGGAGGGGTAGTTTGGGGCTCAGATGGCTGCAATCTGCAATGTCACCACTAGATGCCACTAAATCCTACAAAGTGGACCTTTAACTCAATGGCTGTATTTCCACTATGTGTCATAGTGTATCACTCTGACCTGTTTTGTGCTTTGTTTGCAGGCTGGTAACGATGGAGAAAGCATCGGTAACTGTCCCTTCTCTCAGCGCCTCTTCATGATCCTCTGGCTCAAAGGAGTCGTGTTCAACGTCACCACCGTCGACCTCAAAAGGTTAGGATACCTAGAATACAAACATCTGGCGCTCACACACATTTACGCACTTCCTCATGACACACTGCTATCTCTGTGCCCTCTGCAGAAAGCCAGCAGATCTGCACAACCTGGCTCCAGGGACACACCCTCCTTTCCTGACCTTCAACGGAGAAGTCAAGACCGATATCAACAAGATCGAGGAGTTCCTGGAGGAAACGCTCTGTCCTCCAAAGTAATTCAACTGGAAGGTTTTACAACACATAGTTTACAGTATCGCTGACTACACACACGCTGCTTTGGACTGGATTTATTTCACTTCAGTGACACTGTTGAAAGGGCAGGAAACGCTTTAGTCCAATAAAAGCGAATATGTGCTGTATTTGATGAAGACTGATGTTAACTGATAGAGCTGTTTGTTGTTTATGGCTGCTGTAAATCTTTTGTTACAGAAAAAGTATATATGTTTCTCAGGCACATAGAAAATAACTACGTGTGCTTTATTGAGCCACAGCTGTTGTGTATTTTTAGAAAATCAAGACAGGTTTTGGTAATTGTCTTTCCCAAGAAGAAGAAAAAAAGACTCGGAGCCTGTGTGTGAGCAGTTGCAGAGAAAAACGTCAGATCAACTAAATCTTTTTTTTATTGCCTGTAAAGTTTTTTGCATTATAAATGAACCTTAGTGTGAGAGAGCTGAGGGGGCGGGCAGCCAACTCAGTGTGAGTGTGTAACATGCTTTCAGTCTGAGTCGGAGCTCCGGTCCAGGTGTTAATGCTATCCAGATGCTTTGGTCTGCCTGCGTCTCTGACTGCGTCTCCTGCCTCCGTCCCCCTGTCTGCTCAGGTATCCCAAACTGGCCGCCAAGCAGAGAGAGTCGAACACAGCTGGAAATGACATCTTCGCCAAGTTCTCAGCCTACATCAAGAACACCAAACCAGAGGCCAACGCTGGTGGGCTGCTCATTTTATGCCATTTACACTCACAGTCCCACACATACTCACACACACTCAAAAACAGAAAAGCCATTATCATGTTCCTCCACTAGGTAGTAGCAGAGTCCAGTGTTTGAAGCTTTGACTCATGCCGTTTGCTGTGCTGCCACCTAGTGAAGCTATCACCACACAGCGTTATACACATGCTTATGTGTGTTTGTGTTTAGTTCTAGAAAAAGGTCTGACCCGCGCCCTGAAGAAGCTGGATGACTACCTGAACAGCGTCCTGCCAGATGAGATCGACGCAGACAGCATGGAGGAGGAGAAGGGCTCCAGCCGGTGCTTCCTCGATGGAAATGAGCTCACTCTCGCAGACTGCAACCTGCTGCCCAAACTGCACATAGTCAAGGTAAAGAGGGAGCACACATCATTAATGATATTTAGTTCACTTTGACCTTCTGAACCTCACAGTGTTTCACTTAACTACAATATATAAGTCCCCCACTTTGATTGAATCAGCAAAATCATGGCTAGAAGTGGTAACAACTCAAAAATGTGTTCTGCCTGTATAACACAATTGTAATTTTCATTAAAAAAAACACAAGTTGAATTTCTTAGATTAATTACTTTTTAAAAATTTGAATAAAATGGAATTTATATATGCAACATTTTGTGTGTCACGAATGTTGGAAAGAAAACGAGTCTCCAGATACTATACATATTGAACTATTTGCATTCTTACATCTCTCCTGTCCACTCCTCTCTGATCTGTGTAAACAGCCCGCTGTTTTGTCTGACTTTCCGTGAATATATTTGTCTCAGCAGAATCAATCATGGCTTCACAGTGTCGCCGAGGAGCAAAGAATTGAATGTTTTTAACAGGAACTTGTTATTCCAATAACTATTTGACAGAAATATCACAATTTCAGGCTTTGTTTTGGCTACTATTTCTAATGGAAACGTTTGTAACCTATGATCCATTGAAGAACTGTCGGAAAGTTCAAACTGGGATAATAACGCCTATTTTTTTAACAGTTTCTTTTTACGATAGACGATGTAGTTTTGCCAGTCTTATAAAGAAAACATGTGTTTGGGGTTCAGAGGAGTGAATCATTGAGAAAAAGAATATTTAAATTTCATTTGATGTCAAATTCTGATGTTTGAGGGTATTTTAAGGTCAAATCCATTGTTTAAAAACTGGAATTCATGCATCTAATAGTGATTTAACTATAAATTACAATATAAAAATAACACGCTTTCCAGTATAAATTTTAAATGTCCGCCAAAATAAATCTAGTTTGTCTTGAAGTTACAGCTTTCTTTTCTCTCCCAGGTTGTTGCTAAGAAGTACCGTAACTACGACATCCCCTCCGACATGTCGGGGGTGTGGCGCTACCTGAAGAACGCCTACACACGTGATGAATTCACCAACACCTGTGCTGCTGACTTGGAGATCGAGACCGCCTACAAAGACGTGGCGAGGAGACTGGCCAAGTAACCCGCCAACCGACCTGAGCTCAAACTAAATAAACTCACAACACAAAAAATACATCACTTTTAACAGACATGTGGCTGTCCTTCTGAGTCTTCTTCAGTGGCATTTTCAGGAACCATACATTTTGTCTGTCATGTTAAACAGGTCAGATGTTGCAGATGTTGTAGGATGGTTTATACAGATTTCACAGATCCAGTACATAGTGTACATGGTGTTACAATTACAGAAACAGACATGGCGAAAGAGTCGCGGAGCCCATGATAAATCAAGCACATTTAACTGAATTCACAGGTTTCAAACCACATCCAAATGTGAAACTTCTGACATAACGCTTTCACTCAAACATGATTGTGTCCCGTCTGTATTTATTTCTCATAACACAAAGCTCTCTTTCATACATACTCCAGCGGGCCGCACGGCCAAACCTTTTACTAGCTGCTGATGTCAGGGTCGTTCACTTTATTTATCCCTCAGCCCACAGAAGTCGAGTCTGACTCCAGTGTTTATTATCAAGCTTTGGGTCCCGGGGAGACACCTCCATTCATCTATGATTGACATGATTGATGATGGCGCTAATTGTTTTTTGCTGAATATGACTGTTGTGATCTGCAGATTCATTGTGATTGTCATCACTGTAGGTGTTGCTGTAGTTGTTATGTTTCTTTGAGCTTACCTTGAAATTCACTCCTGCTTCTGAAAGATTGATTTGAAGAAAGATTTGAATATGCTCGATTATGTTAGTTCGAAAGAACAAGATTTAGCTGCTGAGGGCATTGATAGCTTAGAACAGGGGTGTCAAACTGATCCAGGAAAGGGCTGCTGTGGCTGCAGGAGCACAGGTGATACTGATAATTAATCAACTGAGTGAAGACAGTTCAGGTGATTGAATGATTGGATTCAGG
>CAFUXE010000850.1:276970-318396 GCA_903364295.1 Serranus cabrilla | reverse complement strand
CATTATACCATAAGTCATTATTATATACTTTATGAGTGTTTAGAACTCTAAGTATACAGTGCTATAAGCAGATTATAACGCATGATAAGTGTTTATTATGCATTATAGACCTAGGCTTCATAGAAAGGGTTACCAGAGCTTCTTCTTAAGATATGAAAAATCCTCAAGTGCCTTTATTTGGAAGTATCAACCACCCATGCCAATGTCACAGATGGGCTCATTCTGAAAAATGTATCGCAGCCAGAGCCTCTAGCTATTAGTGTTGAGTCCAGGTATTGATTCTGTCTTAAGTTACACATGATATTATGAATGGAGAGAGTATTTATTTAACAGCCCCAATCAGGCCTGATTAGGTAGAGCCATTAGTGCTGCGATGAAAAGCGTCTTCCAGGCCAGGTCCTCGACGGTCAGGAGCCCTCCAGCCCTGCATCCCACAGACAGTCCCTCTGCTCCGAGGAGCCCTTCAGCATCCACAGGCCAAAGTTCAAGTTCAAAAGTTTCACTGTCCACACAGAGGACAGATGGAAATTTGTCTTGGGGCTTATCGTCTTTGGCCTGGTGTCAGGCTGCAACTATAGCGAGACTTCCTTGAAGAACCATGAGGCTCTTGTGTGGTTTGGACAAACATATGATATGAAATTGGAGCATGATGACTGAGAGCCTTGCTCATTGCGAAGCTCTACAAATAAAATAATATTTTCACAGATCTGCTTCTGCCTTTTCTTTTCTTTTCCAGCTAGGTGATCAATCAACACTGATACTTTGGAGGTTGTCGTGAGGGGAGGGGTGAGCGTGGTCTGTCTCTGTGATAGTAAAGGTGCTGCTGGGGCCTGGATCATGGTCTTGAAAAGGGTTAAGTGTGCCTGACTGAGTTGATCAAATCCAGTGGTGCAGGTCTGTTTCTCCATCCATAACGGAGAGAGAGAGAGAAAGAAGGAGAGAGAGAGAGTGATGACCGTTGACAGGCTTAAATAGAGGCTTCCATGCCAGGGATCAAACGCCATCCCTCTTCTCCACTCTCTCATTAAGACGGAAAACCCGAGCGCCGCCATCCGATCTGTCTCCATTTTTCCTCAAAGGAGTCTAACTTGAAAGATCTGCGCCTGTCGGATTTACAATGGTGGGCGAGTGGTGTTTACTGAGACGCGGCCTTGCCAGAAACAACAGTCAAAGAAAATAAATGGAGCCTGCCTAGTGTTTCCACAGGAGTAAGGAAATATGGAGCGAGACTTGTGCCTTGCTGTTTGGTAATTAGTACCTAAACATCCCTGTCCTTGGATCCCATCGCTCACATCCAACATTTCTGCAAGCTGGATAATATACAGTGGAGCATTAACGTCAAACACGTCTGGTCATGGGGCCTGGCACGCCACATTAATCTGTTATTACACTCCCAGTGGATCTACCAGTCGCTGGCCTTGGCTTGGCCACCATAGCACAGGGAGCCCATATAGGCTGACAGGGACTCACACACAGCGTACTTTTATAGCCAGGTTTAGTAAACCTTTTCAGCTCAGGCATAAATTGTCTAAATTGAGCCTCGCTTTGAGACCTGAGCTGATTAAAACAAACTGGTGCGTTTGACGTGTGAGGACCCACCAGAAACAGACCTGTGATCCAATTAAGGGCCAGACCCATAGTTGAAGAAATACTGCGTACATGTAGACCTCAGTGCTCCTTAGGCTGCTGCTTACTGTAGATATTGTACCCAGGAGACAGACACATATGTTTCAGCCTGAGGTGAAGTTTGGTTTTACCTCACACTGTGTAAAAAAAAAAGTTATTCATGTCCTGCAGTACAGGCTGCATTTGTTGTATAATCTCATACAGGATCCTGTTCTGCACGGCAGTCTGCAGCGTGACTGTACATGGAGCCATCAGCCATGGATTATCATTATCCATCTGAATAAACTCCTCTGAAAGTTATTAACAACACCTTCCTCTGCTGAAGATTTTTCCACAATACCACAATTGGTCTAAATATATACATTTATTGGCACTTAATAAATAAAATAGCTGAGTGGAGGTTTAACAATGGCATAATAGGTCATTTGTTTATAATGCTATTATAAACAATTAGAAAACTTCTTAAGCATTCTATAACTAAACAAGTTTCTTTTAGGAGCTTATAGACCTCATAATCTACCAATAAACATGTTTATGATGCTATTATCAACACTTCTATAATAAGTGAACAAGCATCTTAAGGACCTTTTACCTGTTAAGTAATGCTTATTACCAGGAACTCAGTAGTATTTTTTCCTCAGCTATAATTCTCCATATTGACATTATTTTCTGTAAAGAACGTTTCGATGTGGGCTACCTGACTGTTCATAAATAGGAGACACACATGAATCTTCTGCCTCTGAAGTACTCCCCTCAGTCACTAGTTCCTGGCTAATGACTGACATGTGACTTCAGCATCAGCCGGTGAGAAGGTGACAGCTGAGCTCCTACAGGCCTGAGAAGGAAGTGTCTAATCAGAGCACGGCCGACGACGACAGGAACCATGTCATAACAGGAGATCATGTTTAAAAGAGCAGACAGAGCTGCGGAAGACGAGTCCTCATCTCTTCCACTCGCAGACAGAGAGCATCTAAGAGAGTATCAAGTTCTCAGCAGGTCCCCCAAACCCTCCTCCGCGCGCCTGCCCTTGGAGGTTTGAGTGACTTGTGGTGAAGCTTGATGGGGATTATTGATCTGCCTGGCGCGCGCCTGCGGTTTCGGCGTAAGACTGACGACCTCACCAGAGAAAGTTCTTGGCACACAGCGGCTCCTGTCTTAGATCAGCGGTACAGCCGTGTGGAAGCCGGGACAGGCCCGTCCTGGCCTTAAATGTGGACTGTTTGAGCTCGGAGCCAGGTGATCAAGACATTTTTCTGTGTATTTAAATAATCAGGCCCAAATTTAGGCAGAAGATAACAATAAACATATCTGATTGGCTTTTTGGAGAGGAGTAGCCATGTCTGCAGACAGCAGAGCCCGAGGGTATTTATGCTTTTTGGTTAGATTTACTGGTTTGGGTTTGGGTTCCAGTTGTGGACCACATGAAATAATCCACGGTCACTGGAGAAGGATGTGGACACTGTGCTAATTATGTGAGATGATGATGTCAGGTATTGATACCTACTAGTGAGCCAGAACTTTCCCTCTCTCTGCTGTGTTCCAATGTATATAACCGCACTGTGGTGACCACACTCGCTATACGACCACACTCATATCCACATGTCGGACATGTCTGGATCCTCAGCAGCCCTCACACATCCGCACTGTCAGGCGGGCGCTCACTTTATCATTCATAGTTGTAAATCATCGCTTTGCCTGCAGGAAACACGCAGCATTTTATTTTCCAGTCATAAACCATAAAACCTGCCTCTAACACGAGTTATGATCCTTGGAGACTGAGAGGATGAATGTCTAAAGCAGAACCAGACACGATGGCGGGCATCCTTCATCCCCCTTTTTTCGCCTGGCATCCCCACACGGCTACGGTCGTTTGGTGGATTTTCCAAAAAAGCCCCAACATGATCTAAATGTCACCAGGGTTGTATGTCATTCAGCGGCGAGCTGGATCTCCCTGCTCTGAATAACCAGTCCATTAGTTCTCAATTAACACTCGGCTGATAAAACTTTAACAGCCCTTCATGTGACAGGAAGAACACATAGGGCTCCTTCATGCTTGACTTTCAGGCAGAGATGGGGCCCCTGCCCAAATTTTTGAAATTTTATTGCCTGGCTGAAACCTATGGAAAAGGCCTGTTTTGCATGAATATTTGGCACCGAGCGGACGTTTATCCTGTCTTATGTTCTGTACACTCAGTCGTGCTGCAACAGTTTGCCATTTTTTGACAGTTGAGATGGTGTATAATTTGAAACACTGACATGAAGCGGAGCCATTGGACAAAGAGGTCTTTTGTTTGTGTGTTTGGTCGCTGTCCATGGTCCTGACACTCACATTTTCACAGTAATTCCTTTTTTTGTTTTTTTTTGTTGCAGGCAGTGTGGCCGTGTATCAGATTGCATAATATGAACTGGCAGGAGTCCTTTAATGTCGGCTTTTTATGTTTCATAAGTGCACTTTTCTCTGCGTCTCACTTAGCGGCAAATGGTTTCATGGAATCAAATGTTTCCAAAGCAGGCTAAAGACACATGCATGCTTTAATCTAGTGATGAATGGATTCTGGTGCTGGATGTCAGGCAGCCTTACAACCTACCATGTCTGTGAGGTTCTGGGCTGCTGCCTGGATCCAGCTCGCCTGCCAATTGATCATTTCTTTTATTACAGGTCAGAAGACAAGTCACTGTTTACATCCCGCTCTCAGTGAGGGTGAGGAACTTTTCATATCTGATGTTCATTTTAGCTAAAGCTCTTGTACAGAGCTAAACACGGGGTGTTGGAACTTTAGTGGGAGTACGACTAACATAATAAGCATTAATTTGGCCTCATCCAGCCTTCTTTTGGCTGTGTGGAACAGCGTATGGGTGGGCCCCTCACCCCAGTCCCTAAGGTTAAATAAAAAAGCCACTAGAGTGCGCCAAAGTACACAGTTATTGTTGACTCAGTTTGAAATCCTCCTGGAGCCAGAGGGGGGGTTGCTCAATTACAATCCGATCAAATTAAGATCAGTTTTGTGTGTTTTATGGTGGGCATGGCCCGGGCTCAAAGATGGTCTTCCTCGGAGACATTAAGATGGCCCGTCGCCACTGGCTCAGATCAGATGACATCAGATTAGAGAGGTTCAGGGAGGTCAGCGCTTCATGCTGATTCGACAGGCAAGGCCCTCACTGGAGAGTCCCCTCGGCTCTGAGTTTATCTCGGGGCGAAATGAGAAATCAAGATGCATGGATTCCTACACACACACACACACACACTCAGCCCTGTTAGTGGAGACGGAAACATAGACCGAGATATACAGCTCTGTGAGTGGTATGGGACCCTTGAGGATCACTTCCCGCCTGAGCTGCTCCTCTGAAACCTTTGTAGAGGTCAAGTAAACAGTTTGTATGGGCTGTCAGCTGTGTGTTTGTGTGTCTTCCGATTGGTTTGTTTGCTCATAAACTCCTGTTCCTCTCTGTTGATTGCATCACATGAGGAAGAGAGTCTTTGGGCTGCAGCGTGACTACTTACGAGCTGGTATAAAAATCAAGCGCACATCATCGCTGGCATCATTCTTTAACCACCAAACTCAACAGGGACAAAAACTCCATACCCAGCCCTCTTAAAAGGAGTCTGCCTCAGCCCTGCTGTCTCTCCCGTGCATGGAGGACATTATGCTAATTTCTCTGGGTGTCTGGGTCCCGTTGCTCCTCCGGAGTTCATTATTATAATTGCTAGACATGGCTGAGAACGCTGCGAATGTGAACCTGAAACCAGTGGGAGCTTTTTCCATGCAATCTATATTCAGGGAAATCCCGAGAATGTTCCCAATCTGAACCTTAAAAAAACACATGGGATGGTGTAGCTTGCCTACTCTTCTCCCTCTCTCTGTTTCAGCATGTGTACGTGTGTGTGCGCACACTTAGATTGGCTCTATTATGTCTTGGAATAATGTAAAACAGCTTCACTGGGTCTCCCTGTCTCTGTTCCTGTCTCCATCTCTCTGGTTTCCCAGTGTACCTTTGAAATGAAGCCATGGCAGTGGCAGTGGCAGTAGTAGCAGTCTGGCTGAGCGTGCCGGGGCCCCAGCCCGCCTTAAGTCCCCGTCCAAAGACAATGTTGGTGCAGACGGAGCGGCAGACCAGAGATGACACCGCTAAATGTGCTTCCTACATGCTTGGAGATGGGCTTATTAACTGTTTCAGAGAAGATTAAACAAGTGTTGACACTGCTAAATGGCCTTAAGAGAATTAGGGTCTGCTCAGTGGTGGCCCTTTAAATTTATATAAGAATCAGCAGACAGAGAAATCTAATCCAAAGATCCAGAAAATACTGTGGATGAGCTCCAGACATGTACGCAAGCTTTTTAAACGATCAGTGCTCTCCTAAAAAAGTTCAATAACCTGGTTACAAATCTTAAATCAAACTTTTTTCAAAGCATTTTTCATCTATAAAAACGTTTTAAAAAATCTGCCACATTTTTTTTCTTGGTCAGATGAAAGTATTTTGTTGTTGTTATACAAATTTCTGCCACAAGACTTTCTATTTAGGGTGTGCTCAGAAATTAAAAGTGAAGAAAGTATTAGTGCTTCTAGACCTAATTAAAACATTCGACATGTGGTACTGGTGCAAATCAGCCTCTTGTGGCCAAAATGAGTATTACAACAACAAAGAAAACTTTTTTTCAACTGCGTTTTTTTTTTTCTTCTGAAATCCACTTCGTTTTCACCTGGTACACAGATGTAAAATAAATAAGGATCTTGGAACGATTATCCAGACAAAATGTTTTCCCTCACCTGTTCTGAAGTCATCAGCACAGAGTTTTTACTCACTTGCCTCTTGGGGCTTCTGTACGTCCTGCTCTGGTATTAAAAATAAATACATCTCTAAATATGTAAATGGACATAAAATGTCTCCTATTTTCACTGAAGGCTTCAAGTTTCCATATCAAACTAAACCATGACTGGTTAGTTGTGATGTCATCAATTCTTGCTCATACATACACATTTTTCATTAAGTAACAAAAACAAAAAACACATTTCTGAATGGAGATGTGATTCAAAGACAATTCAGCAAACATGAAAATGTGGTCTATGATCTCAAGTCACATGCAAATTGCCTCCTGAAATTAAACAAAGTGTTTCAGTGGACAGAGGAAATTAAGAGGGAAAATTAAGTTACAAAATTCCTATTTTATTCTTAAAATAAACAAAATGTACAATCACAATGCCAATTTCACTCACTGTTGTCAGGTCTGTTTGTCCCTTTAAAAAAAAAAAACTCACTTGATGATCTTTATGAAACGTACCAGCAAAATATAATGGAGTCTCCATTAGTTTCAGTTTCCTGACAAGTGTTCATGAGAGAAGAAGCATAACAATAGACATAACAAGTAACGTTTACATAAGAGCAGGGTAAGGTATGGTTCCTGGATATCATACATGTGGATCATTAAATAATACAAGGTTTCTGATGACAGTTTGTACGCAACATTAAACCAAAGGAAAGAAAAAGGATGAACCTCGGTTTCTAAAGGAAAAAAAACACAACACAAACAAAAGCAGATGAGGACAAAATGGGATGTCAGTGCTGCATTGATGTGTAAACAGTTTTTAAAAGACCATTTCCTGTTCAGAGTCTGGAAAGAAAGAAGCAGATTAAATAAACTCAGATGTGCATAGTTACTATGGAGACATAGAATAAATTTGTAATTGGAAAAAAGCTATAAAATCACAACAATCTAAAAGGTTTTTATTTGCTTTCTTATGTTACACTGTAACAGCAAAAAGACTTTTCGTTTGGGCTGAAGCAGAGGGGGAAATGTACTGTGACATGTTCAATTCCATTAAGTGAGTTCAGAACATCCTCTGCAGAGACTGGAAGAGAGGCACTGCGTGCAAACCTTCAATGAAAAGCTTGAAGTCTGATCCTTGGACAGGGCCATGTTTTTCTCAGCTTTTTCAAATTGGGTTATTACATTACCTACATGCACTGAATATCATATTGTATGGAAGCAAGAAAAATGCTTTTTTCAAACAAATACCAACTGCCTTGTGAGATCAGATTCAACTCCAATGGCTTGTTTGGCCAAGTGTTATCCATTCTGAGTGTGTGTATGTGTGTGTGCGACTCCAGTGGCGTTATATCTGCACCGAGGACCAAAACCACGAGCCCTGCTGGCAGCCTGCCGCAAGTGCTGCTAGAAATAAAACAAGAAATAAGTGCTTTATGAAACAAACATACACAAGTCTCCCATATTTTTTGGTTACCAGTTTGCTGCCAGCAGCTGCATCCAATCACCTCGCTTTGCACTTTTTTCCTCTAACTCCAACACTTCTTTTCAAATTTCACATAGTAACTTCAAACTGGAAAATATCTGACCTCCCCTCATGCTGGTGCCACAGAATGATTTGAGATTGTTACACCGGCGAGTGAGGTCGACACAAATCTGTCAACAAAAGCAAAAAAAGAGGAAAATAAATAAATGTCTGAAGGAATGTCACAGTCTCTTTTGTCTTTAACTGTGATATTTCCTTTCCAGTCTCAGAGACTGAAAGAGAAAAAAGCAAAGAAACAAAAAGTACCCGTGTGCGTCACACACTAAGACAAACTTTTTCAAAGCCATCTTTTGCACATGAAATGAAAGCTGTAATAGACTTGGCATGTTTTCTCTATAATTTTGACAGATGATTCAGCCGGACTGGATATGAAAAGGATGGCAGATTTAGCAGATCTGTCGGATTTGACATCATCCAGGGATTAGTCCAGTCCTGAGGAGTGTGTGTATCGTAAAATAACTGAACCTTAAAGTCTGACCTGCTGCTTTGGAGTGCACTCGGAGAGCCACGAGGCGTGGCGCCGCCACAATCATCTTTGGGCTACATGTCAGCTCGTGTGTAAATGTACCATTTCTTATTTGGACAAGAGAAATACACATGTATCTGTGTGCATGTCAGGCTAGACAGACTAAAGGAATCAAGCAGAATTTCCCCAACGGATAATTATTTTTCCCCATTGAAGCTCTCTTTTCATGATATGTTGCCAAGAGGCACAATACGAGTTATTGCTCAATAAATACCAAAGGTTTAATTCCCAGCCAAATGTGTGTCAACGCCTAGCGCGGATGTTGGGCTCTTAACGTGTGGAGCAGTTAAACTGAAAGTTACACCAGAAGAAACATGTTGCAATACTCTTTGGAAATTACATTTCATATTCGAAACGATTTAAATCTTTGGGTGCTACAAAAAAAATTAAACCTCTCACGCTCTTAAATTACCTATCAAAAAAAACATTTTAACTTAGTCATATAGATGCATCAAAAATATTCAGATTACACTTCTTTGACTCAAGTTTCAAATACAATACATAATTTATGGCTTTATAAGTTAAAACTAAGAAAACGCCTCAATCTACATCAATGTTTCACCCACAATATACAAGTTAAATTAATTGGTTTAAAGCAAATTATCTGTCCATACCACTTAAGGTAACATATGCGTTACTCTCATCACTTGCTACTCAGTGCCTAACTTGCATCTTGATATTGTCGTAGTACAAAAACATGCTCTGCAAAAAGCCTTATTGAAATACAAACACTATACAAAAGAGGCAGTCTTTTACAAATATTGTTGAAGCATCCCTTAGCTTGTGGATTATAATAAAACTGAAATAATGTCTCATCCACTTGGGCCTAGTAAACCAAAATTGTCTTTCTCATTATTGCTGTGAGAATGACTCCCTTTGTAGTGCCTTGGTCAAAACACATTCCAGGAAGACAAGTCCAAACAAGTCTGGTCTTTTTTTGATTTTTTTTTTTATCTCAACCATAATTTCCAAGTAGAAAAGGTAGAGATAGCTGATGAGAGCTCAAAAATCCCCTTTTCAATAAAAAAAGGTTTTGTGCTTTCAAACCACGACATCACTTCCAAGCTCAGTTGGTTTTCTTCAATACGGCCTCCAGACAGCTTCATCCATGCGGCCTCCGGGGTTGAGAACAGTCGGGGAGTTACTGTGGCTCCCGTCGCCGTCCACTCCTCCCTCCGTCTGGCTGGGCAGGTTTGGGTTCACCAGGGAGGTGCCCGTAGAGGCGCTAGTGCAAGGCGGGATCATGCGGGAGGGCGAGCGATCCCCGCCGGGAACCATGGAGAACTGGTACGAGCCGGACGACGCGCCGTAGTACAGATAGGGCGTGCTGCTGGTCTGGAAGGGTCCGCTCTGACTCTGGGTGGAGCCCGGGTAAGGAGGGGGAAGGTAGGTGTGGTAGTGGGCGCTGCCCAGCGACATGGCAGAGGTGACGGGCGGGGTGTAGGTGAAGGTGGCCGGGTAGTGCATGCGAGGGCTGGAGAAACGGCTCTCTGTGAGGGAGGACAGGCCCGGGAACTGCCGCTCAAACTGACCGGGGAACGGGCTCAGGTCAGAAGAACCTGCACACACAGAAAAACATCCATCTCTTTAGGATTCAACAGCAGATGTCATCATTCAGGAAATAATAACCATCTTCGTGCCAGTTTGTCACTTTTGATGATGTGAAATGTGGCTTTAGACTCTTAAACTATTTAGCACTTTGTCTTGCAGAGTAATGGAATTTAACAAATAAGTCCCCTGAGAAACAGTGAAACAGGAGTAAACTGATTGTATGTAATCAGAGATTTGGGGCCAGATATGTGTATTACTAATTCACAAAAGACTTTGGCGAATGGATTCATCTTTAAATATTGTTGTATTCAGAAACTTTATTGATGTTTTTCAGTGCAACTCTTGAGTTTCGATGAAACACACGAGAGAAGCCCCGTGCATGCGTGTGCTTTAATATGTTTATGCCTCTGCATATTTATGTTTCTGTGTGTGTGTTGGCGCATGTTTATCTGTATTACTGTTTATGCATGCAAATGTGTGTGTGCAAACGGTGTGTGTGGGTGGGGTGGGGGGGTGCGTATGTGTGTGAATACTGTATGCACATAAAAAAGCAGTTGGGATGAATCAGGAGCTGCACATGTGGAAACACTTTGAGCAGAAACAGTTTCCATGAGATCCATAATGAGGCAGGGCTGAGCTCTGATGTGGCTCCTCTCCTCGCCTCCCATCGGCTCCAGCGTGTGTGTGTACGTGTGTGTTCCCGTGTGCGCGCGCGCCGGCGAGCGAGAGAGAGAGCCGAGAAGGAGCCGCTCCATCTCACCCTTCGTTCCTCTCTTCGCTTCATCCCTTAAAAAATACCCAAAAACCACTAACTGGCTGCGGCGAGCTTCGCGCTGGGCGCAGAGTTTAAGGAGAATAGGAGGTCCTCCCCCCTCCCTCTCTCTCGCACTCCCTCCCTCCCGTGTCCTCTCAGTGGTTTAGTCCAGCCATGGTGCTCTTATCATAAATCACCAGGCGTCTTCCGTGTCACCATGTCTGCTGTGAGAGGACAGGGGGTGGCGGGGAAGGGGAGGAGGGGGGACACAGTGTTTATGTGCAGGGAGGAATTGCGAAGCCGGGTTTGTCGCTAGCGTCAGATAGCATATGCTGCCAATTAAAGGCCTTTAAACTTCCTCTTTCCACAAGATCCGTTTGATTCTGATAGAAATAGTAGGTGATTGTCTCCGCTGTAGAGGAGCAGTGTGATCTCAGACGTGACCGGCGCTGTTCAATAAACTCCTGACTCCTGCTTTTAACATTTGGACCTATTTCAGTGCTCAAAGGAGCCCTGTGATGATGAGCCAGATCGAACTTTATTAGTTTAAATGAAACCAGAGCGGAACAATGTCTAAATATTTGGAAGGTTTTTCACAAACTCCACAGCGTCACTTCCGAATTAGGTGTTTTGCTTGACTGATGAGCCTTTGCTTGTGTCATTTCAACACATGAGCTGGACTGTGTGTAGGTGTGTGTTCAGATGAAGGGCGGGATGGTGCGGTGTTTGTACTGGAGCATCCATATCAGCTTCTGCTTGTACTTGTCGGTATGTTCTGTGGCTGGATCCTGTTACAGAGCAGCCTGGCGAGGTGTCAACATGATCTCCAGAGATCTGAGAGCCTTAGTCACATCACTTAGAAGGCATTAAGTGCTCGAGGTGTGCAAGTGGGTGAAGGCGGGAGGCGAGGTTTGGGCCTGTGTTGATGCGTGAGCTCACACGTGCACGGTGTGTCACTCTGAGAACAAAGCTCGACGCTCGCGAGATGAAAGCTGAAGGGAAAGACCAAACTAATCAAAGCTGACAAGGCAGCTGGCTGGATTTTAAACCCTTTCTAATGCAGAGTCACACGGCTGCGTCGCGTAATCACTCACCCTTGCTCGGGGCACACACACACACACACACACACAGGAGGGTGCAGTACGTTTGTACAAGAAAACAGAGGGAAAAAAGTAGGGGAGAAAAAAAGCTCACATGGCAGTGAGTCAAACAGGTGTACGGGGGAGAAACTTGTCTGGCGGCATGTAGGGAGTTTAAAGGAGCTTTCACATCGGGGGAAAAACAGAGACAAATTGGAACACAGATGCTGCCGTTACAGCAAACAGCACACAATTACCCAGAATGCCTTGTGAGAGTAGCGTATTGCTATAAAGACACTTTATTTGTCAGTCATGAGCCTGTTATTATCCCACGGCCTGTTATTACCCATACTCCTCTGGGATCAAAGGCTTGGAGTGAGGAAAAAACGGAAACAATCGTTTTTTCCCTCCACTGTCATCCACGCCATCCAAACCGCTCTCTGCAGAGACCTCGACTATGCGGCTCATTCGTCTCATTTGAGAATGAGCTAATCGCGGCTCGCTGTGCCGTTTAAGTCTCTGGTAAGATTTTGTCGTCTTTGTTTATGTTTCTGCTTCTGAATGTGAGCTGGTGTGCATGCATGTCCGTTTTTCTCTCTTCCCTTCATCTGTCTGTCACATAACAATATGTATCATCTGGACGGGTCCTGATGGGACAGAGAGACTGGGTGGTTTCACACAGCGGCAGAGGAGTGTTTCTACCTGGCAATCGTCTAGGCACGTCACTGATGGCAGGCAGGCCCGTGCCTCGGCTGGAGGAGAGGGGGGTGGTGGAGTGGACTGAGGGGGACGCCATGGGACTCAGGTAGGACGGGTACGTCTGTTCATAGGACCAGGGAGGAGAGGACTGGGACTGACGAGGGTCTGATGGGGAGAAGGAAATCCAGGGAAGGAAAGCAGGAAGGAGAAAAATAGCAACAGGAAAAGAAAGAAAGAATAATTACCACGGGCCCATCAGCTGGTTCAGATGTTCTTTTGTTTTTGGTTTAATGTGAAGCAAATTGACAACAACATTCACAACAACTGTAGACATTATTAGTGTCTCTGTTTCCCCGTGCTTAGCTTTAGAGGTAAGTATCAGTTGGGCACGTTATGCAACATCCTCCATAATGACACATCTAATGTTTACCTTCGAAGAGAAGACCTTCCTGTTTGCCTTATAAAACACTGTGCTGCAGCTGAGGCACAGAGAGCCTTGCTGGCACACACCCAGGGTGTAAACACACCAGCAGACAAGCAAGAAAATAACCGCTGCGCGCGCACACACACACGCACACACACTGTGTTTCTGTTTTGCAACACTATTGTAAACATGAAAGTCGGTCGCGATTGCATTGTATGCAAGCTATTTTCATGTGTTGTGATGAAATCTGTGAACAAATGTATTGTGATTTACAATCTCTAATTCAGTGATTCCCAACCAGGGCAGTTGCCAGGGGTTGAAGAAAGATCGTAGACTTGTTGAACTAATTAGAAAAAACAGAAATCAACAGCACATTGAGTTAGCTCTCATTTTTCACGTTATGTGCTATTACAAAAGTATATTTTGAATATATATAAAAAATGAGTGGAGTACTTTTCTTTTGATACTTCAATTACATTTGGATGCTGATACTTTTTAAAATTCGACTTAAGTAAGGTTTGAATGCAGGACTTTTACTTGTAGTGGAGTTTTTCTGCAGTGTGGTATTAGTACTTTTACTTAAGTTAAGGATCTAAATACTTCTTCCACCACTGATAAATGGTTAAATCAGTTAGCTAAAAGAACTAATGGAAAAGGATAAACAGTTGAAATAAATAATAATAATAATAAAGAGAGAAAAAAAGCTGCTAAATGTATAATTGAATAAATAATTAGGTTAAAGTACTAATGGATACATGGCTGGAATGGCTAAAATAATGATTAACAGTACAAATAGCTAGCTAAAAGTAACAAAGTAACGGTTTCTTTAAAAAAGAAAAAAAAGCTAAAAATAATGGATAATGGCTCTAGCAGCCAAGTGGTACGTGGCAAGAATGCACACATAACCATACAGACCCCATCAACAGTTAATTGTAGGAAAACATTAATATCAATCTGGTTTTACATAATTAACTTCTAAAAATAACATTGCCTTTAAAATCAATTCAGATCCCATTACAGCGAGTCCGGTGGTGAACTGGTACTTGAACAAAAAAGTTGGGAAACATTGTTCTCTTCAAAGCTGCACTTGGATGTGAAGTTTGAGCTTCTCCTTAAAACATTTACACCTGAGAAGCAGTTTGCTCACATGCAATTAATGTCCAATCCAGTGTATAATACTCACTGCTAGCTGCTGTTCAACCATCCCTCAAATGATCCACTAAGTAACTCTACAAAGCCATGCCAGAGAGTAACTAAGAGCTAAATGACGACCGGTGACGCGCCTCCACAGGTGTGGACGATCAGGTAGCAGCCATCCCCGACCGTGAGAGATGATGTTACCTTCTAGGATGCAGATCGATCAAGTGACGGAGGACAGAAAGAGAGACGAGCTCAGAGGCAACGTCACATGCTGCACTTATGGCTTCACCCATGTGCACATGGTGGCATTTGGGGTTAGACATTACACAGTAAATGTTGCTTAGTCTGTGATGTGTGGGTATATATTGTATGTTCCTTCTTCTGCTAATTTTGTATTTCCTTGGCAGGTGGGTGAAAAATAAAAAATCATTGAATACAAACAGAAAATGCACAGCTGGGCAATCGCTCTACAATAAACATTATTAAGAATATTTTTCTGGTATTAATGAAAAGAAATATGCATAATTAAATACAAATATTTTCCAAGCAATATCAACAATAGCTATAGTTATCAATAATGATAATGGGTGGCACACCTGGTGGAGCGCATACCACAGAGGCTCAGTCCTCACAAGCGGATGGCTCGAGTTTGAATCCGACTCGGAGCCCTTTTCCACATGTCTCCCCCTTTCACTCCGTCTCTCAATAAAGCCTTAAAAATCCCTCAACAATATCTTCAAAAATTACAATGATAGACATGTAAAACTGGAATCTCTGACTCATTGTGTCATTTTTTAAATTAGTTTTCCAATTTTGCAAACTGACTTCTAATCATATCATAATACAATAATAATGTAACCTGAATGATCGCCCAGCCTTTTTTAAATGTCATGTATCTTTGGAAGCAGGCCATAAAAACATCATTTCACAAGACAAATGAAAGCCAATATGCAAAGCCTACAATTATTTTAATCCTGGAGAATTCTGGAGAAAAAGTGTTTCATTGTTTAGTGTAAGGAAATAAGATATTGATATCATTTGATGCTGTGACACCTCTGATAAATGACTTTACAGTTATGATGCTCACCACCTGCAAAGTCTGTGCGGTAAAAATATTTTGTATTTTAATCTGTAACCTGATCCCTTATCATGTAATCTCAGAGGCACTTTTCATGGCACAGTTTGATCCTGCTCTATGACACTTCACAAGGGGGAAGGCTTGCCATAGTGGAGCATGACCTTACCTTTTCTGGGTCTGACATAAAAGCTGAGAATCAGCGGCTCACCTGTTATCTGTGTCTGTCCCTGCAGGTTGAAGGAGTTGGCCCCTGTGTTGAGAGTTGGCCGGGGGGCTTGAGTAGGAACGGCCACTCTCACTCTCATCCTCTCGAGCTCACTAAGGCGGTCTGAGAACAGACCAGTCTTTGGAGGGTCCTCAAGTTTCTGACGATGTCCTGTTGACACACAAAACCGTATTTTATTGGTATGGGTGTTCAGGCTGTTATCTATTTGATGAAAGTATTTATTAACGCTGTGATGTTGCATGCAATCTATCTTTGCTTGTTTGCTCTCTTGGCATGCAGTTTGTCAGTTAGCCTCTATAACGTTTTAATCACTCCGCTCTTCCGTGTGCCATGCCTTACTTAAACATAGTTGAAGTGCCTACACAAAGAGGAGGTTCACAGTGGCTTTCGGCAATGGGATGCTGCATCCTGCTAATTAACAAAGACTTGGGCAATTATCTTGTATCACCTTTGCATGAGAGAAATAGTTAAGAAGGCGAGAGTGAGAGGTTGCATGTATGTTTGGTTTTATCCTGAGGCTTCTTCTTCAGGTAAACACAAGCTCTCACGCCATCGCCTCATTATCCCCACAGGAGTCGTAACTTATGCCAAATATGTTATATCTTTTCCTGCATTCCTCTGCCAATACTTTTACACCCTTTATATCCCTGGTTTCATTCTCATCACTCTCAGGCTGATCCCTCCAGTACACAAATACACTACACACACACTGCCAACACATAAATCAAACACACAAACACAAGACAATATGTCACTCGCCCTGTCTGGGCCTCTGTCCCAGCAGCCCTCTCAGCCCTGTAGTGGGAACCAGAGCAAAACCTGCCCAGGGGCCCAGGTGTAGACTATAGTTTAGCAAAGGTGGGGTAAAAAGAGAGGCCTGTGCACACACAGCCCTTTTTATCACTGACACAGGTTTGTGTCAGTGCGTCTGTCTGGTCTCGCACTACTTCTCCTGTAAAGGCGGTAAAGTAAATATCAAACAGAGGAGAGTAGAAACTCCTGCTGTGCTTGGCAGAGCTCCAGTTGGCTCAGGCAGAAACAACGAGCTACTTCAGAATCTTGCCCAACCTGCCTGCTGCCTGGGCTGGGAACAAAGGCCTGGCACTACACCTCCACGACTGGGTGGGTGTCATGGAGGGAGAGGAGATGTTCAGAAAAAATCACCATTATGAAGATCAAAGGCCACAGAAAATTGCCTCATAGGGGGTCTGTGTGGACTCATAGTCATACATGTGTACTAATGACCCCCATCATTCTGTTTATCGTCATCAAATAAACATGAAATGACAACAAAATAGTCTTTTAAAAACGCCGTCATCCTCTGTGTGGAATTTTTCCACTACTCCAAAATTATTTCAGCCACAGAAATGCTTTTATAAACCATCTGACTCTTCACAACAAATTAATTTATTCTGGAGCAACTGTTTGGAATTCTGCTCTGCAATGACTCGGGAGTGAGAATGCAGCCAGTGACAGTCAGACAGACCATGATTTTTATTACAATGACGTTACCGGACTGGCATCATCCAGTTCAAAATAAACAGACAATCTCATCATCCGCTTCTTTACATAGTCGCTTTGGAACGCCAATAATATCGGCTACTTGAAAAACCTCAGCTTATTGAAGTGTTTTTTTGCTTTATAACATAATTCATGGCCATATTTCATTAATAATATTTCTCCATCGTTTCTGCGGATAATTTGTGCCTCTCCCTGGCATTCCTCATCTCTCTGTGCAAGCTGTGCCCAGTCAATCATAGCGTTTCCATTTTCAACAGACCGAATTTCTATTCTAAAAAAGCCTCGGGACACAGTGCGGGCTTTGTGCACAGGCCGTCTCCTAGTGATGGGAATAAATAGCAATGGGAGACCGAGGGAGATGAGGGGAGACAGAGGGGGACAGACACGAGGGGGAGGAGGCACATGGAGAGGAAGAGACCCTGATGACCAGTAAATTAAGATCACTGGATGGGTCTGAACCAGTCAGGAGACACAGGCTCTGTGTGGAGTGCTGAGCAAAGAGTACAGCGAATGGTGAAATAGTTAGAGAGGGTTTAGGATTTCAACGAGAAGAAGAAGATCCCAAAATACAGACAGATATTTACATGTATATTTTAGGGGATGACAAGCCAGCTATCTTTCACCGGTGACTGAAACTTCACAATCACAATTTCAGCAGCTCGCAGATTCCACCTTATTGTCAAGAAACCTATGGATGCAACCCAGTTGAAATGCATTTTTCTCCTATAGGAATGCAGCATGTCAACCACCACATTAAGGTCCAATTTACACTCCAAACAGCCAGACCTCAAGTCCATTAGTTTAGCCTGCCTTGACAGTAAATACAGTTTTTCATGAGTTAATTACACCTTTTAGACGACAACTGTTGCCAAACACAAGACGTCTCAGCTGTTTTATCGGAACCCTAGTAGGGCGGAGGAATGAGCCGGGGGTATTTAAAGGAGCGGGAAAGGCGGATGATTTCACTGCCGTAGGGAAAGTCCCTGAGATTCCCATCATCCCTGTGAAAACAGCGGAGATTTTCGATAGCGCCTGCCACTTCCCTGCCCAGCCAGCGGCCGGAAACATGGACAGATTCAGACCAGATGTGAGCAACTCGCACACACACGGAAACACACATAGGAAACACACACATGCAAGAATGGACGTATGCTAACGCACGTCTGTGCATGCAATCATGCACATTTGCACACATGCATCTTGCATACACCCGCTGCACATGCACATACAGTACAGGCCCACACATGCACGCACATTCACTAGAGAAGATTAATAATGATTAGATAACACCTCTATAGATAGTATCTCTAATCACACAGTTGCACACTGATCCTAAAATAGTATTATTTCAGCCGTCCCAGAGACATAAGTCTGGATTCAACTCACCCCTGCTGATCTGATAACAGTTAGTAAGAGCAAGTAGGCAAACAGAATATAAGTCCTCTGTAATTAATGGCAGCATTAGATTGGATCTGAGCCTGAGCACAGAGATCTTTGACGAATACCTAGCTGCTCCCTCATATGTCCAGGCCCAGGCTTTGATACCTACAGTTTTTTTAGCAAGGGAAAGGTGTGTGCTTGGACTTTTTTCATGACAGGGGTACTAATGTGCTTTTAAAAACTTAGTACCAAAGGCTAACAAGTTTAAATGGATAGTTTTTGGGAAATACCATTTGCTTTCTCGCTGAGAGTTAATATTGTACGGTTAATATGTAGCCTGCCATGCCATTGTCCCAAAGTACCATTGTCCCAACAGCCCAATAGTGTGAAAAATTATTGGATAATAATTGGACTGAAATCCCATTTTTCCGATGGCCCATTATCCCAAATACAAAATACAGACAATATAGAAAGAAATAGAAATAGGGAGGAAGCATAATCGTAACACCGAAATAAAAATATATATCTGTTGAACTGAGTACTGTGTTAGCAGAGTGTTGAAAGATGTAAGTCCGGCAGTCACTGGACTCCAACAACTGCAGTGTGTATTTTTAGACTATTGGGCCTTCGGAACAATGGGTTTTTGTTTGGGGATAATGGTGCGTAGGACAAATGGGCTGTAGGTCCAATGGGAAATTTTTCTTGGAATTGGGCTGTTGGGATAACAGCTGGCTAGCTTAGCCTAGCATAAATACTGGAAACAGTTAGCCCTGCTCCATCTAAATACAACAAAATTTGATACAAACAAGATATAAAGTGTCAGTAGGTTACATTTGTAACACTAGGACAGAGCCAAGCTAGCTGTTTAACCAGTTCTAATCTTTACGCTAACCTAAGCTAACCTCTCCTGACTATAGCTTCATTTTTACTGTACAGACTGGGGAGTGGAATGGATTCTCAGGTCTCAGTGGGAAAATGTTTCCAAACTGTTGATTTATCCCTTTAAAGAACCTCCTTCCCCCCTCACCAACACATCAAGTTTCAGCTATCACTACAGACACATCACTAGGAAATTCTGCCTGCCTGCTGCCTGACTAAGGAACATGTGAGGAAAATGCGGAGCGCCAGAAATCCTGAATAAATGGGATAATTTATAAATTTGGTGTCACGTCATGCCCTCTAAGCCCTTCAGGCTGGTTTATGATCACTGGGTGAGCTTGGATGAATGTATCTTTGGGGCTGATTCAGAAAAACCCCCATGCTCATGGAGCCTGGGTTGAATCAGCCAGTCTGTGTTTGTGTGTGTGTGTGTACGTGTGTGTCAGTCATCTCGCAGTGGAACAGCCAGTAAAGTCGATGAATGAATACACTGGGTCCATATTTCACTTTTTTATTTGGAGCCCTCACAGTGGCCATGTTGTTTTTGTGAGCGGTCAGAAACAATGAATTATTTCAGGTGGCAATCTAAAACTGGCAGAGCGTGGCTCGAAAGGAAAAGCGCTGAGTGGGTGACAGCCAGACGCCCGTCTACCATGGGGGTCTGGTATAAAGGGAGAGGTGGGAGGGAGGGAGGAGAGAAAGGGAAAAGGGGAGATAATAAAAACAGAATTGGGAAAAAAAAGAGAAAAGTGGAAGAAGTGAAAAAGAAAGGAGGTGCTGGAGATGAGGCAGCAAGCGAAGGAGAGAAGGAGACGGAGAGAAAGGGGGAGCCAGGCTGTCGTGGAGCGCTGCCAGCCGTCTGTGTGGTCCATGCGTTCCAGCCTGGAGGAAGCAAGCCAGGCAAGGGAAGGGCACACACACACACGCACACACACGCTCGCACACACACACACACGCTTACACACAGACATACACAACAATTCCCAAAGGCGAAACATTTATTGAACACAAAAACACATTATATACACACTTGTACGATATCGTACAAAGTTTAAAGCACACGCACACACACACACACATCCAGACACACACAGTTTGGCTTGTGTGTGCTCCCTCTACACCTCTCCGCTCACATTAAATTGTTTTGATTCAGAATGGGGGAGAACAAATCCCTCTGAGATATTTTTCACTTCAGCTCGTGGCCAAGCGACGGACCTTCTTTCATAATCTTTATCTCTTTTTATGATCCACTATCTGCCCCCCTCTCCCTCTTTTATTCTTCTGTCTTCCTCTCTGTCTCCCCCTCCCACTGAATGATTTTGTGTTTTGTGCTGTAAAGGCCTTGGCACCTCTTCAAGGAACTTCATAAGACATTCAACTGACTGACTGCCTCTGGAAAAGCCTGCAGTCTTTTTTTTCTTCTCTCTCTTTCCTCCCCCTCCTCCCTCCCTCTTTTCATTCCTTTTCCTCCTGATGTTTGGGTGAGTTTTTATTTGTCCGGCTCCCATTGTTAAAATCTGTTTCGAGTAAGGCAGCAGCAGATAGGTGTGGGTGTGTAACTGTCTGTGAGGGAGAAAAGGGTACTGAGTCTTTTAGAGTCCTTTTTAAGTCCCTGGACTCTGTATCAAAGTATATTCTAGTTATTTGGACTTGTTTGAGGTAGTCACTGCCGAGACATGATAATCCAGAAACAGCCGCATATTCCTGTACATAATTCAGATACATATTTTAAATAGCGTAGTACCATGTAATTAGCCTCTTCTTGAGGGAACTTCAGCATTTAGCACTGGGCATAAACTGCTGTTGTCAGAAACAAAGCTCAGGCCTTACAGCAGGTAATAATACCCTGCGAGTGCATGTAATGGCATGTGTGTGTGATGACACAGTTCGTAGGCCTTATGGTGTCGTCATGACAGAAATGTTATTGTAGGCGTCTCACTTACTCATACTGTTTCCAGCCTAGCAGCACTGAAGGTGGCAGTTTTTGAAAGAGTTTAAGTGAGGCGAAGCTGAACAACCACTCCTATGAGGTTGTTTAGGTGTGTGTGTGAATTTGGGTTGAGTATGGTAGTTACGACCCTATTATTCTTTCTTCACGGACAGTCACACAGACATGAGTCGATGTGGACTTGCTACGAGACAATGTTTTTTATACTGTCATTGCAGCACACTGATATTATCCCAATCTGCAGGGGGCAGTGTATTTAAAACGCCCATTTACAGCATTGTTTCATAGATCAATCTGCCCATCCGCGCAGTTAAAAAATCATGTCGAAGGTGCACAGACAGGTGGAAAGCCACTGCACGGATGACATCCAGTCGTATGTATCAATAACACCTGGCCATAATGGCAATCTCTCACTATCTGCCCCGATGAGCTGGATGTCTAACAATTTCTCTCAACAAGTGGCGGGAAATCTAAGTTCAACTTCTTTCTGCTTTTCCTTGGCGATCAGTCGAGAAATCTAGGATCTTACAACCCTGATTCCAAAAAAAGTTTGGATGCTGTGCTTCCCAGAAAACGGTAAAAACAGAAAGCAATGCATTGCGAACCTTTGTGACCTATATTCTACTGTATAAACAACAAAGACAAGATATCTAATGCTCAAACTGGGAAACTTTTTTAAACTGTAAATATATACACTCACTCACAAATGCGTGCATTCTGTCTATTTATGTTTTACACTGTGCCCCAACTTTGGGGGAATTTTGGTTGTAACATATTCGAGGAAGTGCAACCACATCATTAGGTCTAGCTCCAAAATACATCCGTCAACTTCTGACCTCTTGTGAGCTGGAGCACAGCCTGAGGTCCTCTGGCAAGGGTCTCCTGCCTGTTCTGGGTTCCCAGGTTAGTAACTAGAGGTGACAGAGCCTTCACTGGGAGGGCTCCTTGGAAATCTTTGCAGGAGAAACTTCGACTTCATACCACTCTGTCAACTACTTCGCAGTCCCTTCCCAAGCATTTTCATATTTACAGTTTACAGCCTGCTGTTTGACATACAGCGATCTTTTGCAATTTAAATTTTACTTAATTTTTCCCTGTCTGTCTGTTATTATTTTATCTTTGTTATATCAATTAATTATCTTGTCTTAATTTTTGCTCTGCAAAGCACATTGAAAAATAAATGCACCATTATTTTTAAAGCTATAATTGTAAATGTATACAGAAGCATATGTGCATAAGTCTATATGTGTAAGTGTGAGTATGTGTGTGTCGCAGGAAGAGTTTGGCTTGGCAGAAAGGTCTCCTGAACCACTAATATTGTCTGCAGGCCTGTATGTAACCAGGGCCTCTTCACCAGACTTGTTAACACCCTGACCAAAATCGAACCAAAACACGACCCTGTCCCCAAGCCCAGAACCCCCCAGACCCAGCAGCTTCAAACACCATGAGCACAGACAGGCCTGACCACGAACCTCCACCGCTGACACACAACACACACACGTCACTTATACTCGGTTATGCACTGTAACCACTGCAATATGCCACAGCGAGGCACAGTACGTGTGACGCCACAATGGTTTTTGTCACCTTCTATGTTTGTCTGTCATCAATTAACTATAATGAGAACAGTGGGTTTGGACAGAAAACCTAGTATATTGTGTTATTACGGCTCGGCTATTATCACTCAGGAAGTTTGTCTCAGCTGGCCGCAGCCACCGTCAGGAGCAGCTGAAAGGAGACAGAACCACCTATAAAAGCATATTGGTTTAAACAACCACTCCCTGTCTATTAGCTCAAAATGACATTTAATGAGGCCTATTAGCTCTGCTCCAAATCAGCACTGTGGCTACACTAGACTAATGACACCAATAACACACACTCTCTCTGCAAAACATGTCATGTGGGTCCACACATGGAGACACAGGCGCTGGGGGATACATATAAAAATGTGCAATATCTACATGAGCAAACAGACATGCCTCTCCGCTTGAACACACACAGACACATACATGTGCGCACACGTGCTGAGTTGTTGGTGCAGTGGCAAACCACAGGGTAACCAAGAGCTGTCAAGCGATTAAGCACAATGCGAGCCACAGAAACCGAGTTAGCCTCCCGCTAATAACACAGTGGCCAGAGGGACCTGACTAACCACTTACCATACCCACACACACACATACATTCAGTGTAACTTCTGAGGAAAATCATACCACAGATCTTTAAACTAGACCTCACTGATATTCGTCACTCTGACCACGCAATTAATTAGCCAAAGCTCAGCAGCACAGTTCAGAGATAGGAGCCCCTGTTCAATTGCGGGTGGTCCAACTTTATCCCCCTCAACTGATATTAGATGAGGAACCGCTGGGGAAATGACATCCCTCAGGAAGACTCATATGGCTACCATAAGGCTCATCAAACACGCCGACACAAAATATCCTTCCTGTATGAGACACCCACAACCAGGCAAGTCATTAACAGGGAGCAAAAACTGCCAGTAACATTGGGAAAAGTGTATAAACAGTATTAAATGCATAAAGAATGGTTGCTAATTTTAGCTTTTCTGCCCACGCTGAGGTGCAGTGCCATTGTCAGCTTATTTTCCAGAAACAACGCTGTGTTTTTTACAGAGAAGGCCCACAGAGTGCCAGTGTATGTCAGGCTCAAGACAGCACCACTGTTCTTTCTCCGTGGGTCTCTGTGAGGACCCCTCCCTGTAGGGGCCTGGTGTACCAAAGGCCTCCTAATTACCCACTCGTTTAGCACAAAATAGAGCTGTAATGGCCGACAAAGCCCCCCCATGTGTCAATGAAGCGTTCACAGATAGAATCACAGTTTTGGAGACAGCCGGTGCTCTCAGCTCTGAGTCTCTCCGTGCTGGAAACCTGGAGGAGGGGAGGTGCGGTTGAGAGGGCACATGTGTGTTTTGCCACCCTCCGACCTCGGCTTAATGACCCCTGAGAGGGAGACGTGTTCTGGCTGTAGTTTCTAGGTAAATTACACCGCCGCTGCAATTCTGACCACTTAACAGCAAAGTAAAGAAGTTCAGGGGTTACGTATGATGACATACTCTTTATTGCTTAAATTAGTGTCCTGAGACTGAAGTTAGAACATGTAGAATTTAACTTTAAAGCTTTTTCTCAGACCACAAATTGAGCAAATAGAAGGGAAGAGCAATGGCTGAAAGTGTAAAGTCTCTGCATAATGCCAGAATCACCTCACCTGATATCAGGTAGTGCTGCCTTTGTCTACTTTAGTGACTCATTTCACATATGTCCAGGCTTACAGGGAGGCTTTCTAGACGAAAATTTAAGGCTGCAACTTTGTTGAGACCAAACTGGGGCTTTTCTAAACAAATTCTGCTCCGACTCCCATCTGCTCGCCACCAAATAACAGGACTTGTTTGAAAGTCATCTGACGGGGGACAGCAGATGCACAGGAAATGCTTTTGATCAAACAAGATGGCTTGAGAGCGAGGAGGGATGGAGGGAGTGTGTGTGTGTGTGTGAGTGTGTGGGGGTGATTGTGAGTACATGTGCGTTTGACGACAAGCATGTGCCTTTTGTTTCAGGGTGCGTGTTGATGAACGCTGAATGTCGAGCGTCTGAGGCATTTTTTGGCACCACGGGCAGGTTTCCTACAACGGAGACTGATGGTGGTACTAATCCTACTGTCTCCCGGCTCCTCTGTGTCTCTGTTCGCACTGGTGCCATATGTGACGGGGCAGTCGGGAGGGTGGGTTGTTTGTGATGTGATATTGTTCATTGAGACGCCATGAGATGAGAATATGTTTTTTTTATGAATAGGGAGGAGGGTTGGGGAAACAGCTGCATGCCAGACCAGTTGGCACTGACGGCTATAGTAAAGTTTTTTTTCCTCCTCAGTTGTTTTTATATGGCCCATTAAAATGAGCTGATGCTAGCATTCTGCTACCCAGTGTACCCTCTCAGGAATATTCTGCCTCACTTTTTATTCCCAGTCTTACTCTTAGACCGTCACATGGTAAACTGAGCTGCTTTCTCAGAGGTCAACTTAATTAAAAGTCTGTTGACTGCTAATTAAAACAATCACAACCTTTTCCAGTAAAACTTTTTTTAAAACTTGTTTTATTAGCCCATCACCATTTAAGCTGGGCAATTGCTGCCATTGGCTACAGGCAGAGTCAGCCCCACCCACAGCTTAATTAAAGGGAGGCTGAAGTTTAGTTTAGTCTAAGTGGCAACCTCTATGCCTGAAAAGTGAAGCCAATGCAGAAAAGCCTTCAACCTGTATTCTGTCTAACTGCCCGCAGGGGGCGACTCCAACTGTTGCAAAAACAAGTCAGATCGGATGAAAATCAATAGGAAAATGACCCTACTTCTCCTGTGATTTATCAACTCACTTTCCTAATGAGTTTATGGTGTCAATTCCTAATTTCAAGCCTTTTTCAATATGGCACAATGCTCATTTAGTACATTAGATCGATACCATGGCACACTGCATGTGTAATCTTCAGTTGATCAACGTCGATAGGAACATTCAGTCACTTAAAAGTGTTTTGTTCTGCGTCTGATTGGACCAAAGAAACTAAAAGGCCTGCTCATTTTGAATAATAGCTGTTTCTTACTAGCTAGCAGGAGCCTGAGCTGATAAAGCATCCCTCAGGTTCTTGGGCCTTTCTGCACATGCTCTGATTGAAATAAACCAAGATGGAAACAACCACAATGTCAATCTTGAGGCTTCGAAACACAAAGCAATGGGTGACGTCACAGTCGCTATCAACCATTATTTTTACACATGTACATTTACTACTCTAGCCTGTGAAAACAGTTACCAGCACAATGTCTCCTGTGGCCCTGGAGGAAGCTTTGTAAAGTAGTTATTTAAAGATGCTATTGAGATGCACTATGGGAAATGTAGGATTAATGCTGGAGGTAGCTTAGTGACTAAAAGTCAGGATATTTTGGCCTCTGCTTCTTCAATTTTTAATAATCTTTCCTGTGAATCCCCATCATTTTTCAGTACAACACTAAATGGCTGCTGTACCAGTTCAAAGCCAAATCACAGGAAGTAATATTTTATCTGGTGTGTGTGTGTCAGCATGTTCTCATATTGTACTGCATGTGCGTGCCTTTGTACTCACTCCTGGGCTCACGCGGTCCGTCCACGGTGACCTTTATGGCTCGGTGGTAAGTGGCCACTTGTGGTGGGTTGGTGAATACTGTGATTGTCAGCGTGAAGCTCTTGCCTGTGGTGACATCAAACAACATCAAATGACATACCATCTGCAGAGACAATGACCTGCATTCATCGCTAAACCATCCCCAAGTCACAAGTGTGGTTGTGATCACATAATAGCCAATACAAACTGGGAAGAATCGACTTTAAAAGGATTAACGACAGAAAATATTGGCTGTTTGAGAGGGTCTATTTAGGCTTTTTGGCAGAGCCTAAATGGAAGATTGACTGGAGGAGCCAATATCTTGTTATCCAGACGTTCTCCCTGTCTAAAGCAGTGTGAGTGGGCGAGAGGCATTTTAATAGTCACTTCCTTTCTCGATAATCCCCAGCAGTTGCTGCCTTGGGGTTGAGAGTGTGTGTGTTACTCCTATGTGCATGCATGAGGAACACTATGAATCAGAGTGCAACAGCCAGCTCAGCAGGCGCACTAACGTCTGAGGTATGCAGACGCATCACGTAGCCATGGCTACGCGCAGGAAACAGGAAGTGGGGGGCAGGTTGCTGCAGCGACTCATCTGAGCAGCTGTCTATTCAGTTGGACCCACCTACCCGTGCGTGTCCTCCCCTCTACACCATGTTTCACTGTAAACATGCCTTTCAGGGAAGTGATGAGTTGATTCTTGGAGATAGCAGAGCACAGATGCAACAGGTGTTCCACATACCTGCTCTAAGAGCATGAGGGCGATCTGTGATAAAGTGGGACGCATAGAGCGTCACCTCCCTGCTTCCCGGCAATCACCGCTGATATCATATGTTACCTGGGATCTAATTTGGGCTTACTGTCAAGGCAATCCTGCACACTGCTTTACTATTAACTCTAATGATGCTATCACAAGTATCCGATTACTCTCTGAATTACCTACCCTATCTATCCTTGCTGTCATCGTACTGTGGCACCATTTCAGCCCTGCGACTATCAATCCCTGTCCATCTCTGTTGGCTCACTGCGCCTCTGTGTGCACGACTTTTAGCTATCTAACATCCTATCAGTTCGCTCTGCTTGTACTTATCTCAGGTATTCATTTCAGACACCTCGTAGTCTGATCTCCCCTGGCTCCTATGTCACTTCCTGTGACTAGATTCTGTGTCACATCTAAGGGACGCACGCAATATCTCCGGGGCAACAGATCCAGCCACCATGCCTCCTATGCTCTCTAAACTTTGTTAGGCCTCATTCCTACAGACAGCCACTGCTGTCTCCCTTTTTGACAGCGAAGACAAAGAAGAAAAGTCACTGGTGGAGCTGCTGACAGCTCTCATCACCATCAACTTATCGAGCCACTTTCTGTGAGACGGGTAGAAAAGAGAAGTCTCTAAGGAAATATTTCCAGAATGTTTGGAGAGGGTGAGAGCACATCCTAGGTGCCAAGTGTCTAACCGTAAATAAGATGATTAGTAAGACGGTAAATGGTGCAAAGAGTTGCCTTGGCAATGCCAAACATTCAGGGAATGCTATTTGACCCAATAAGAGAGCGCCTCTGCCTCGCTGCCTGACTGCCTGAGGATATGTGCACAGTGATCAGCTGTGGGGCTGCAGCACCACCCAACATGTTTATAGGCCTCAACTGTGCTGGGTCATGTCAGGTGAACATCAAGGAAATGATTTTAAATAAAGACTTGTTTGTTGTTATCAGATGTCTTTATGCAGCTGATGCTGGACTGATCACACATCTCATCTTGGTCTGAAGCTTTGTTTCGAAAACTAAAGGACAAAGCAGGAAACAGTTGGTTTTGCAAAGCTTTTCTTGACTCACCTGGGTTAAAAGATAAAATATAAATCAGGAACCCTTATTTTAAAGAAACACGATTCACCACTCAGACTTAAGGAGACGGGCGGTGGGATTTGAGCCCGGACTTAGAGATCATTATGTGGTCGCCACGAAGGGAATGTGACCACTAATCCACACCACTGAACCTAATAGCTCCTACTGAGTTGTAGTCCTGCACAGTGAACGCAGCAGAGTGTTTCAGGCCTCACCTCTGCCACTGCGGCCCACGAAGCGAAGGTCGTTGAAACGAGCTACTTGGTTCTTCATCACACCTGAGGCGTTCCGCAGCTCGGCGGAGTAGTTCTCGTCGTTGCCCGCCATTACTGTGACAACGGTCCCATCAGGTATGTCTCCCAGGGCAACAACCTATTCAGGGACAAAGGTCAAAAGGCAGAAATTTAGGGGGCGGTTTTACAGGAATACACACATTTTACTCTGTTGTGCTGTGACTCAAAATCAATTAAATATAAACTCCATCCACAGCACGCTTCAACATATTCTCTTCTGTTCATAATTACAGAAAAATTTTAAAATGATTAGTGAAAACAAAAGCTCCAGTTTAAAAACACGAGTGAATGCTCAGTCTCAGTTTCACAGCTAACAGAATAACCCGAGCTAATGTGACAGACTTGTTTTACATCATACCATCTTCCTTGGTATCATGTTGATAAATGGATTTAATTTCACTTCACAAATGCAGTCTTCAAAACAAAAGCGGCGAGGCCTTGTGTTATCATTTAGATTCCTGGATACAGATAAAAGAGCATGAGTCGGCCCACAGAGTAGCAATAATTACAGAGCCGTAGTAATAAGGACGGTTAAATAACACATATATTTTAAAATGTGTCACATCTGAATTAGAGCCAAGGCTACAAATTTCCACTTTGGTGTTTCTTTGATCCATCCTTTAAATAATATCTGTCAAGTAATTAATAGGGCCTTTCCTCTTAAATATCATGGGAGCAAAAAAATTGTCATGGTTTCAAAAACGCCTGAAGAGGCCATAAATGTATTAACAATTAGTCTTTGCTGAACGTCGAAATGTCTTTGTCATTGCTTTCCTGCTCTTTAGAAATTCTGTAAAATCAATATGTGAAGACTAATTACAATCATTTAGTATAATTATTAAATTAGTGGTTATCATAGGGAATAATGTCAGTTGTATAGCTTATATATTTTTTAAATATCAAAAAGATTGCATAACAGAGAAAACTGTAATTAATCACCATGGGAAGCTTTGATTGTGAAATGAATCACTGACTGGACAGGTTATTTAAGTGAGTCATAATTATTATAGTTTACTATATTAGCTGTTTATAGGCAACACATCAAATCAATTTTTCTTTTTTTTTAATTTTGTTTACAAAATATAAAAAGGAAACAATGTGGATGTGTGATTCTGTTCCTTCTTTTACATCTAGATACGTTTGCCAAGCCTTTAGCATCTTTCTGGCCCTTTAAACAGCACGTTTCCATGTGCTTTTTTAAATTCTCTAATTCATTGTGAATTAATCACTTGTTTTTTTTAACACATAAAAATCTTGCAGCTGACATTCATGCTTAACTAATAATTTTTGTAATTTTAAATAACAACATGGGCCTGCAGCAGCATATTTTTCATAAACTATGATAAATGAATTAATAAAGGACGAGGGAGCAGGATAAACACAACACAAACTCGGAAAAATCCGACAGTCACGGCATCTAACAGTATTAAATTATTTTACGCTGTATATGTATTGGAGTTTTCAAATAAAAATTATGCATTGACCTTTTTTCTAAAATCAATTTTTGGTTTAATTCTCACATTGTGGTTTACCTTCCTTTTCACTGAGCAGCACATCACTGAGACGGGACTCACCTTAAAGGCGACAGGCAGCGTCTTGTTGCACCGCCAGTGGGAGGGCAGGACCGAGCACAGAAAGTTGGGGCTGTCGGTCCGGACCAGCTCGGCAGGGTGGTCGGCGATGATCTCGGCCATGCTGCGGTTTTCGTGGGGACGCAGTCTTGGCACCGCCGCCGCTGCGTCCGGCTGCCCGGCTGGAGAGTTCACATCGTTCATCTTCCCTGGGACCGGCTGGAGGCTATTGGACGGCGGACTGAACCTCCGACTGGCGCTGGGATCTACGGGAATTCGCATCACAACAGCGTTGATTATCAAAAAAGGCACCAAAGGCTCTAGATCTCCTCTCTTTCTTCCTTCCTTTCTTTCTTTCTCTCTCACACTCAGGGAGAAACTCAGAGTGTGCGCCGCTGCTCGCCGAACCTCAGCGCGCCTGCCAATGGAAAATGGGACTTCGTGAGCGCACACCGCGTTTCAAAACTCTCTCCACTACAAACTTTAGTGGGCGCCTTCAAAAAACATAAAATACTTCTCCGGCAAGAAAAACAACCCTTGAAAAGTTGATGATGTTTTAAATGACGAGCTCTTTTTTTCAAACTTCTCGAGGGAAGCGTCCATGCGCCATAACGCAGGCGTAGTTGCTCGTGAGTAGATATAAATAACATCAAATAAATGTCCGAGCGCGTAATGGGCTATACAATTACAAAAAAAGCAGGGGCTAAAATGGAACGGCCGAGCTAGATGCTTAAAAAAAGTTTTTGTCTGTGTGTCTTTGCTGTAAAGTCAAAGTGCTGCTCCAGGTGCGTCATTGAAGTCTTTGTGCCAAACTGAAAGGCTCCCTGAAAGCCCGCAGGCGATGAACACACACAAAAAAGTTTTCAAAGTCAAAGGAATAAGCTTCAACAATACTTAGAGCTATTTATAACTCCGCGACGCCTGGAAATTGTAAACATTTTCCGTAAAGTTTCTCGCTGTGCCGCAGGATTTGTATACAGGGTTAAAAAGGTTGATGAAGTCGAAAAAAAAATCATCGCCGGTGAGATGAAGGAGGCGGAAAATAGAATCCCGTTTTTGTAGCCGTAAATGTGGTTAGTGTTTGGAGGCCGGGGTTTCCCGTGCTCAGGCTTTTTGTGGTTTATATAGCTCGAGCGCCCAGCAATTATTGCGCTGATGCGACTCCAACACGTGGTGTCTGGAGTCAGATCCATTCCCTCTGCCATAATCTATCACGCCTATATAGACGGCCGGACAGGTCTCAGTGTAATGTCTATACCTTCATGAAACACACATGTGGCGAAGTTTCACGCCTTTCTCTGGGTCACTGATAAAGAGTTTCACACCGCCTGCTGTACGTACCGACATGTTACCGCTCACCCGGACCATCCGCGCGCTCCTAACTCTGGGGATGGTCATTTCCAGTCGCATGAGTCCATTCGCGCGTGTTGTGTTACCACTATGTTCCGACTATGTGCGGCTTCGGAGAGCGTTCAGAGAGCCGAGCCTGGGTGAGAAGTGAGTTACACTCCATGAGGTAGGAGTGAGTGAGTCACCGGAGAGCGGTGAGTCAGGTAGAGGCGCAGGAGTAGAGTTTCACTCGGTCGCAGGGGAGAGCTGTTGTGCAGGTGTACAGGTATTCTACTATACGCGGCTTTAATATATGTCCATACACTCATGTGTACGTTCATTGTAAACCGAAGGCTCTTTCAAGAAAGTCTGATATGTAGAATCTAATTTCATAAGCTGGTGTCTTTCACAATGTTTGTAAAATTATTATATTGCTACAATTTACAATTACACCCCAAATAAAGTAAACATTACAGCGCCAAAAGATGAGCATATGGATGATTTCGACAATGCGTAATTACGCACAACACATCTGAAAATGACAGTTAAATGCAAATGCAAAGTACATTTACTCAAGTACTGCACTTAGGGAAACATTTGATGTGGAGTTTACTTTTATATTTCCATTTTTATATTTTCTAGACTACTACAATTCACTACTACAATTTTTTTTTACTATATCTGCAGCAAAAAGCTGTCAAGCAAATAAAGATTTTACATGAAAAACATATGAGTTTATAAAATTGGATGCCTTGTTATCAATTAAAATACCCAACAGTATATAAAGTAGATAAAAAAGAGTTCTTCCTCATCAAAAATCTAAATGTCTCTGATATATGAGTCCTGAAGCATTTTCTTCATATGATATTTTTGAGCGTGAGACATTCACAATGTGGTATTTGTACTCATATTTTAAAAAGGATCTTATTCTGACACAGCAAAATGAATGATACAAAAATATTTAACTTGCAAATGGCATTTTCCAAACCGAGGCAAAAACAAACAAACAGAAAAATAACATATTTTGATGAAACCTTGCTTTAAAAAACATCAGCTGCATCTTTACATGTATAGGTAATTACAACTTCCCACTGTGAATAAAATTCATTTTTAACAGGACAAATAAAAATAATTTAATGCTTTAATTTTACTGCTGAAATGTGTTATATTTTAGTGTGGATGCTGCTTTTTAAAGCAGTTACTGAGAGGGCCTGCTTTGCCTGCCCCTCCTGTGTCTACTGTAGAGGGCATCATCTACCCTCTGTGAGACTCCGTATCTCAGCCGGCTCTCATCAGCCATCCCCCAGCCTCTACCCTGATTACCCATCAGTCTCCCAACAAGTCTTTTTGAGTGCCACATCACACAGCAGCATGTGTTTTTGCCACTCTGTGTTCCTTTTTCCGTTGCTACCAAACAGGCTTTTATTGCAGAGAGTCTTTAAGACAAAGGCCTTTGATTCTCCGGGCCTGTTTCAAAATAAAAGGGACTTCTGGGAGGCACAGCTGTCAGGTTATTTGGGCTTTTGCAGCTTGTTTTTATGCTGTAAAGTTGGAAACAGTCTTATAGATTTTATAATAAGGTTTCTGTGCTGAGAAAAAAAAAAGCCTAAAGCACTGTAAGTAACTTGAAATAACTTGACTTCTTGTGTTTCATAAGTATGTATGGGTGTGCACATACATATATGTCTGCGAGCATGTGTGTGTGTGAGGATGTGGGAGGGATATATATAAAGTCTGAAAGCATTGACATGCATCTGGCACCTCGTCATGTGGACGGCGAGGGAGAGAAGAAAAAAAAAAAAGAGTGATTGAGTTACACTTCCCCTCCGTGTGCCCCAAACACCAGAAATATGGTTCACATTGTCCAACATTCTCAAAGATCAACTAACAATTCATGGATGGATAAATGTGAATAGTAGTAATTAAATCTGTAATAGTGATAAACATGGCCTTGCAGGAACCGTGGAGCCGGTTATTCCAACAGAGTTAAGTTTCAGCTCCGATAATATCACTTTTTCACCGCTGAATACATTTGGAGTAATGTGGAAAACATCCTTAATGTTGTAGTGGAATTTAATTTAGGAAATGTTAGGGATGAAATAATAACCACTGAGTCAATTTCATGGCATCAATTGAATCAGCCTAATTATTCATAATGCATGTGTGTTTTACGTTATTTTCACTGAAATTTGAACTTGAATTTCATTTTGGAAGTTTTAAACTGGAACTGTTATACATTTTGTATCCTAATTTGATCAAGACACTTATTTTCAGGCCAACTAATCACTCTTAAGTTTGGATTTTCTGCACCCTGTTATTGTCCCATCAGAGGCAGCGTCAGGAAGAGCCTTTTGATTTTCCAAGCCTGATCCAAGGCCCCAAACGCCCCCCCCCCCTTCCAACCCGGTGTAGTCGTGACTTAAACCCTGACAAGCACCGGCTCATCAAAGAGTGTTTGTCCCATCTGACTCCGCTTTGCCTCTCCGCTGTACGTCCAGCATCTGTCTTCCAGCTCCCTACAGGATACGACCTGCATTCATATATGGTAAAGGCCTGCTGCCTGGCTCTGTCATTCAGAGGTAGGGTGACCTCTGAGTTTGAAATCTGTTGTTTGAAGTCCTGGAGATGTGAGGGAGACACTAGAGAAGGCGTTAATGTGCCAGAATATGCTGTTCAATCAGAAAATACCCTGCTCTGGTTTTCTGGATTCATCCCAGTTAAAAATCAACTTCTGTTTAAATATGAAAGCTGTAACTTGGACTTTTAGGATATCTGACCTATCCTGCTAAGTATTAACAAACTTAATCTTATGTAGTAATGAATCTAGCATAAAGCTGCTCATTCAGTGCGGCTGCTGCTCGCCTGGTGCACAGCTGGATCGTCTCTCTCAGCTCTGGTATTATTCATCTACTGTGTTACACTGGCTTGGAGTCATTGCACAGTAGGAGAAGTCACTAACAGTGAAGAACCACAGTATACCACATTGAGCAGGATGTGCATTTTATGATTTATGGTAATATTGTATTTCTGCCGCTCAGTTTCAATTATTTGTTTTCAATAAAAATCAAACTCAGCTGACACTCGTTGGCTAATTTTCCTGTCGAGATACCAAGCCTGCAATAAAAGTTTCTGTTCTCATTCCCACTTGGAATGACAAAGACTGTGTGAACCGCTAATATGTACGCGCACACGCTGCCTTTAATGTTGTCAGCAAACTAACCATGCACAATCTCTCTCTTCCCTTGTCTTTTTTTTTTTTGCAACTGTTCGTCTGTCAGCGTCTTTACATCTCTTTTGCAGTGACACAAACAAATCTATTCTCAGTATTAAGACTTTGTTTAGGAAAGATGACGGGACAAATGGAGCTCGATGTAGTACAATAATAGAAAAGTAATGCAATTGAATATGTATCTATTTCACAAAATTTTGTCCAGTGGCGTAGCAAATATAAAAGACATGTTAAGTGCCAATTAAGGGCTGTGTGTGACCCCGACTGTCAACCAGGAGACCCGTGTTTGTGTCCTCTGTGTGTCCCATTGGAAGTTATTTAAGTTTTTTAAACCATAACCATGTGATTTTGATGCCTAAACCTGACCAAGTATCCTGGTTCTATAATCGTCTTTAAAACAGCGATCTTCACTTTTAAAACAGCAATCAGATATTTTTGATAGGATATCATATGAGCTGCGGTGCATAGGAAACAAAACGAACCCGTTCATGAGAATACTGGTGCAGCAGCTAAAGCAGGACACACCCGGCTCAAAGGGTTCATACACATGCACACGCTCTTGTGTTTGACAATAACCATATATGTGACTATATAATACATATAAAACACAAGAGAGCAACACTCTTCCTCTCTCCTTCTACTTTTCACAAGCACATACTCTCATCATTCAAGAGGAAAAGTACAGCCACTTCAGACTCAGGATAAAGGCTCCATTTCACAGTGCTGCATTTTTCAAGACACTTAATTATAGCTTTCTAGAGGAGGGCTGTGACGAGGCCCAGGCTTTTTCAGCTCTAACGGGATGTTTCCATGTTTGGCAGGCCACCAGCCGACCGGTCTGCCAGCTAACCAATCAGCGAGCCCACCAGGCTAGGCAGCGGAGCAGCCAAAGATCCAGTCTACTAGCCAATCAACCAAACCAACCAGGAGATCAGAAACGCGGCTTTCCGCTCACTTAGTTAGACACGGGCTGGTAGTCAATTAGTGAACCAGCCAGCCATCAGAAGAGGATGACAACGGGCCGAAACTTTACTCCTCCTGACCTCATCGACACAAACCTCACCGACTCACATCCACACACTGATCCCAGATCACAGCTAAGCCCTTAATGACTGTTTGTCACCGAGCCCGTGACATCACCGTGAACTGTTAGGACGAGGACGGCACGTTCTGCGGTGTGTGTGCGTGCGTGCGTGTGTATTTTCTCGAGCGACCATTTTCACAGAGTGTAATCCAAGTTTTGTATTCGACTTTGAGGTGGATGCAGAGTTGAATGTATTATTTTCACAGTGAGAAAGTGCGATACAGAAAAGAGTTTGTCTGATATTTCAGTCTGTTCTTGAAATGGCAGGGAGCAGTATGGAAAGAGATGGAGACACGGAGGGGGCGGCTGCTCACTGCTTGTGGCAGGAGGGTAGAGGAGGGAGAGAGAGAGGGAGGAGGGGTATAAAGACAATTTCCTCTCTGCTCTTATTGCTCTGACTGTCTGCCGCCTACCGCCTTCATGGAGGTCCCTAATTGAGATCACTTGTACTTAAAAATAGGAACAAAAAAGGAACTTCTGTGGGCTGGGAGATGGAGAGGAGAAAATAAAGCAGTAATATGTGACGAAGGCTGCCATTAAAGAGTCCCAATGATAGATCAGAGCGACTGAGCTGAGAACTCGTTCTCTGTCTGCCAGGGAACCCTCAGATGTTGACGTGTCACACACCACCTGCTGTCACAGTGCTGCAACTGTGCATGTGTAAGAGTGTATTTGTAGGGTTCTAGGCGAGTGTGTGGGTGGGTGTGTGGCTCTTTGATGGGGTAGAGTGACAGTGCCCGGGGCTGGGGCCAGACATATGCCAAAGAGAGGGAGTTCAATTTTTCCACTTTTGTATGAGAGTGTGTGTTACGGTTTGTCTTTACATAGCTGCAACAAAATATCTGTACAGTGATCAGGATTGCAACCCTTGTGTCATTAGCTATGCTATTATTAGCCCTTCACTTTAATTCAGCCGCTCCACCAATCAAACCCTGCCCCGAGCTGCCTTTCCCAGACTCAGTCCCACAGTGTCCCTAAGGCGTGCTGGTTTCCCCTTCAAGGCATCTATCACTCAATCAGGTCTGATCGTGCTATTAATCAAACAATGAGCCCCCTCCTCTGAGACCAGTTTGAAGGATTGGCTTGGAGGAAACGCAGCGTATCCAGGAGTGGTACCGCACCACGGCTGGGAACAGGAACCCTGTAAAGAGCGTTTTTCTTGGACCGAGACCCTCTGTAGGTGCTAAAGACAATACAGACACTCGGGCTAGGCCAACATTCCACTTTACACTTTTCCCTTCCTCTGTGTATTTCACTGGTCTACTTCCCCTCTGCAAACTAGCCGGCTAGTATCAAAATATTTATAGTACATCTGCAAGACATGCTGTTCTCATGTATCCAGGACCGTTTAGCCCTGTGTTCATTATGCGAGGTAAAACTAATACCAGATTTATAGGGGGAGATTTCTCTCTGTTCTCCCCTGTCCGTGTAGCGCGATTGAGGATGATTTATGTGAGGCGAGGAGGCACAGGCGAGATAGATAGAGTGACTACACGGTGAGAGGCAAAACACGCAGCGGCCCAGACTAGCACTCGCAGGGGGGCTATCGGCTATCACTCGCCCGTTTCCACTGCTCCTGTTTCCAGACTTGGAGGAAGGCAAGACAGGACGGGCAGCGGCTGCAGGCGGGAGGGAGAGGAAGGAGACAGGAGGTGAGGATGTATGTATGAATGGAGGCAGAGTGGAGGAATGTCCAGGTGCACTGGGTCCAAATCGATATACGGAGTTGAAGAGGAGGGCCAGATGGAAGGGGGAACACGTCTGTTATGGATGCTCAATTGCACACAGACATAAACATAGACGGTGCAAACCCACGCCTTGAAATGTACCATATGCATTTTTTGTCTTGGAGCGTTTAAATGTGTCGAATATACTATCTGTTTTGCTTGGCCATCGTCAACCACTGGGTATCATGAATATCACTGACAGTCAGTGAGCCCATACTGAAAGTCCTGGCTTTGCTACTTCATTTCTGGGGGGTAATCAACGTCAAAGCTGTCAGTCAGTATGTCCAGCACTGAGGCAACAGCCAATCAGATAAACAGGAAATGAAAAAGCCGTACTGGGCAGTCACCGCATGCAGCCACAGCACCGGGCGTGCATCGAGCAGCAGCGCTCAACTTCCGAGGGTTTGGACCTCACTCTCCTTTTCTTTTTTTTCCCGAACTCTTCCTGATCACAGTCCAGCTCGGAGCGGCTCCAGAAACACTGAGCATGAACTCTGCAACCTGGAACCAAACATACTCGATCCAATTCCAAACCATTTAGATGTCAAAATGGCCCCAAGAAGCCATGGTCTGTGAAAAATAAGTTGAGAGGCCTGACTTGTGGCATCTGATGCTCCGTGTGCCGAATGAGTTAACAAATTAAGTCGAGAGTGTCACCGCTGATGCAGCACACTCAGAGATGTGCCTTTGCCGAAAACTTCAGCCTGTAATTACGCTGAGCCTATTAAGCTACTGGTCAGAAATGACTCACAACAAGGTGGGGGTGGAGAGGGGGAGAAAAGGAAGGGTGGATGGAGTTCACTTTCAAAGCTTCCAGCCTGAGATGTCCTCAGACAAAATCAATTCCAGTCATCTTTGGAAAAGTGGGTTCAATGAAAGAAAACATCATGAAAGTTTGGGGGAAAACATGATTTCACAGAAGATGAATGACTATTGTGCGATTATATGACCTATGACCCTGTATTTTCCACAAAACCTCTGAAGTTGCCGGTTATTCCAGGACAGGGCCTTTTCATGTCGTGTCTGCTCTGCCCCTGACTGAGACTCGGATGACGCCAGCTTTATAACGCCTAAATGCAGTCCTGAGCAGGGAGACTCATCGACTGCTGGGTCCCACGGGGAACGTCAATTATGTTGTGAAATGCTGTCCTTCAAACACAATCTATTCTGTGGTGTTGCATTATAGCAAAGCTGAGAATTTGAACGTCACTCACATAAAAAAATCCCTCTTTGGCAACAGGGTTGTTGGGATGTGGTCTCGGGCTGACAATTAAATTGTCCGCTTGGAATATACTGTCACTCTGGAAGTGTGAGATTTACGGCGAATAATTTTCACGAGAACTGATCATCCTAAATGTTTTAACTGGATTTTATGGCGTCATAGATCACTCTTGATATGTTCTTGTGTCCTCGAGGGACTGAAAACTGTCCCCAGTAGTTGCAGCACTCATTTACAGAAAATTAAATAAGCTCTAAACAATCCAACCTCCACTCACTGAACTATTGCTGAAAATACCAAACACCCTTCTACCAAACTTAAAATATTTGACACTTCACAAACCGCAAAAGCATCATCACACAACTCTGTGAACATCTTTCTGTCAAACAAAGCAGCTTTTATCAGTACAGAAAAGTTTAAAATGATAAAACATGTATACAGGGTTAAATGCAGTAAACATTAAACTTGTGTTTACATTGCAAGGGACTCTGTTTCATTAGTAATTGCCTCACACTGTGAGCCTGATTATTGGGTAATATTTATGATGGGCCCTGAGGGGCTGCTTCCCTCTCAGTCTCTCTTATGTCTATAAAACCTTTTACTCCTGGCTCAACTGTAGCGCAGACAAGGTCCCATTAGAACTTGATTGTATATGTGCGTTTAAAGTGTGCCTTTAATGTGCACAGGTCATGCGCCTATGTGCGCATATGCATGTGATGTGGGTGTGTATGCACAGTATGTGTGGAGCAGTAAAGGGGCTGGCACTGAGACTTTGGTTAACCGGACTATAATTTGGAGGCCCAGTGAAGACTCCCAGCAGCCTCTCACTGTTTGTTTACCAGAGAGACCGACTCTACTGTTTCTGCTGCATCTGCAGGGTCCTGCAGGAAAAGGGCGTGTGTATGTGTCTGGCTGTGTGTGTGTGTGTAGGTGTAATTGTGTGTGTAATGCAGTATTCATGTGAAAGTGACCTTTTGTAAAATATGTAAAGATACATTTGACTGCGGGCACTGTGAACACCATTTGGACGATGCTTTTCCTTAAAGTAACAGATTTTCTAATGCACTTCTTTTTTTAGAAACCAATGCTTCCAATTAAGCTCTGAGAACTCTGACATCCCTCATTTTTCCTTTCCCTCCTACACCTTTAAGCAGCAGTAAATCAAGACTACAGTACACACACACCACACTTTCTTTCCTGAAATGGTAGCTTTGTCATAAATAAGAAAACAAAAAGAGCCCAACTTCACAAAAAAACACCCTCACATTAAAAAGTGTTTGTCAGCAAAAAATGACTGCTATTTTTGTTTGTGCCGAGAGTAATTCTCCCGAGACTAAACTGCGCGTTTTCTGTCCCAATTGGGCTTTTTCTTTTTCTTTTTTTTTTTTCCTCCAATCCTCCTCCCAAGCAGGAATGAAAAGAAAACAATGCAATTCAAAAGACCGGAGCTCCCAGCCTGTCATTTAGCTGTAACTTTGAATTGTCTTTTCTCTGCATGAGCTGTTTTCTTTCACTCACACACACAGATACACACACACGAGACAGAATTGTTGCAGCATCCTAAAATTCCATCACGAGAAGGGAAGAAAGACAGAGGAGGAGGAGAGGAACTTTCAAAATATCACTCTAATAAAATATTCCTGCTCCTCTGGGATCCTCCTTTGCTCATTCAGCATCAGGAGAAGTGAAGTGGAAAACGCCTGTTATTGGTCTCCGTCCAAAAAGGAGAAAGAGAGAAAAGAGAGAGACCTATTTCCTTTGGGGAAAGACAGAAAATAGAATGAGCAGCGCAACAGTTGACGGAAAACTTTTAACTGCGACAACAAAAATGAACTACAGACGACTGTAAGAGGGCAGCTGTCTGGGTGAGTGACAGGATTCAACTCCAGACTGAAAGCCTGCTCCAGTGAGGATCAGACGGCGTGTATGTATATAGGCTTTGATCACGCAGAGCTGCTTGTCGCAGCGCTATGATTGGATTGAATATGTGTAAACTGGAACAGCTCGGGGACCAACATTAAACACACCAGCTACAAGTTCTCAAAAGATGCCAGCCTCAGTCAGAGGAGCGAGCTTTGAACGAGCTGAAATGTAACGTAGGGGATTTTGCAGTTTTGTAACATTGCTGTACAAGCAGAAAATGTTCGAAACTTTTCTTTTTTTCACAGCAGGAGTCATGCAGACTTTTGAAAATCTGCAGCAAAGTTGTAAGACAGAAAACCTAACTAGTAACACTTTATTTTAGCCCACTATTTTGTCTTTATAAGCAGTATTTTACAGTTAATTAAACAATCTCTATCACACTACAATGTGATTTCGTGACATTTAAAGTGACTTTAAAGCAACAGATGACAATATAACACAATGGTGACTATCTAAATTATATCTTTATATGAAATATTTGCCTACTGTATTTATTACTCATCTTTAACATATTTCTCAATAAACTTCTCACAAGGTCTGCGCTCTCTGAATGCCTTTTTAGTTCTTAATATCTTTATAAAGTCTTCTCCTTCACTATCCATGGCAAAATGATGCTTTGTAGGAGCAGTTAGAATTGTTCACAAATACATGAATAAACACTAAAATGTCCTGATATCTGCTTAAAACTACACTATAGTGAGTTATAAACGCTGATAAATGCTAAATAGGAGCATTAAACCTCTTAGATTTCTGGCTGTTTTCATGAAGAGTTAGTAATTATTCCTATGAAAAATAACACACTGAATTTCGGCACTATTCCACAAAATTTTGTTAGTTTAGGTGGCCTACAAACCGTGGACACATTAAGGATGGGAACCGTTATTAAAGTTATTTCGACAGAAATCATACGCACCCATTAATGAGAACA
>CAFUXE010000850.1:198591-276921 GCA_903364295.1 Serranus cabrilla | reverse complement strand
ATTAAAGTTATTTTGATGGAAGTCATACGCACCCATTAATGAGAACACGTTGTGCACTTTTAAATTCTTAATCAGAATTGTCTGCATGCTTGTTTTCCCCCTCTCTTTCTCCCCCCTCTCTCTCTGGAGGCCACTTTACAAATGAGAGCTACCATTTCTAGCTTCCCTCTCCTCCCAAGAGACTTGTCAATATCAGCTACACACACTATTCAAAGTTCAAAGACAAGCATCCGACTACACACACCTACACACACTCTCCTGGCCCCTTTTGTGTCTCTGGGGCATATTTAATTTCAGTGTCTGTGCACACATTTGATCATGTCTCCATGCACGTGTGTGTGTGTGTGTGTGTGTGTGTGTGTGTAGCACAGGTGGTACGGTGCTGGTGACTCTGCTCTGATTATTGCGGTGACCAAAGCATTGCCGCCTCGTCACGTTTGTCATCGCCTTGTTCCTGAAAGCGTGGGTGGGAGGGGAAGGATGGAGGGTGGACATAAGGGGAAGGAGGAAGGAAAGGGAAGAAGGGAGAAGAGGAGGGTGGATGATGGTAAATGGCCGCCCCCGCGGTGCCATATGGGAGGTGGTTTGAAAGAGTCAGTCTTGTGTTGCTCTTGCTGTGTGCCTCATGAGTGCAAACCGATCCTTTCCTTTGTATCATCTCTCTGTCTCACTTACTCTTTTTCTTCCTTTTAATGTTTCTTTCTCACTCTCTAATTTTCTCACTTTTTATCCCCTCACTCTCACATGAAAGAATAAACATGGAGCCCCTCTCCTCCACACACACACACACACACACACACACACGCACAGAGGTCTTCGGGGCTGTCAGGCCACCATTAAAAGTCTTGCGTGGGCGTTGCCGAGTGGGTGGGCACTCTGATTTTCAGGTGTATTTGATCTGTTGTGTTCACACCTCGGCGCTGGCAGGGGGCCCAATGTGTGGGCAGGTAATTTGAGCAAATTAGGAGATGGGGCCTGTGTGTTATTAATGACACCCCACACCCTCCACTGCACGTCCACCTATTGTTCCCTCCTCTGCACGCACCTTTCTTTTCTTCCGCTCAGAGTCCCCCGGTCCCATCTGTGCCTCCTGCTCAACACCCACCCTCAGCCCCTCTAAAGGAGCAGTGTGTGGAATGCACACGCACACACACAAACACACACGGTGCACATGGGACGGGGGCGGCAGGAGGGGGGATTGGTTCCAGGTGCCAGTTTGAGTGAGAGCATTAATCAAGCAGACAGATCTTCCTGTCACAGACACCTTCAGCACACACACACACACACACATACAGTACTGTACATCTATACACTCTTTACAATACCACACTTTAACAATAGTAACTACAAACCTCACTGTCATTATTCTGCGACACTGCTACATACCAAACTCCCATTTAAAAGTACAGAATTTCTCCACAAGTGTTTTCTGAACGCGTGCTGAGTGACAAATCATTATGACTGGTAAGAAAGTGAGCGCTGATACCGACGTCTGCAGACACGTTGTAACAAGGTGTACTTATCCCCTCAGACAGCCTCACTGAACTGCTGCCAAGCTATTGATCACAGTCAGAGCTCGCTGCAGCTCTTTGATGCTCCTTTACTCATCTCGTTTCACCTTCTCCTTTAAAATGTAAGCAGAATCCCACCTTTCTGTGTTTACACTTTACAGTATAGGTGTTGCCTGACATAAATAATCAGAATTGCTTCAAAAATATGGCTAACACGTCCAACCCGAGCTGCTCGTTTCATGACCTGCTGGTAAGTAGGTTTATATTTTGGGGAGTTTGGCCTGAGTCAGAGGGGATACCGCATTCCTTTAAGATTAAACTAACAAGGGGAAAAACCTGCCCTTTTCTCCAATGTGGGGCAGAACAGGTAAGGCCTTGTGTAGGTGCTGCGGCCGCGCTCTCACTCACATCGTTACAGGCTGAACCCAAACATCCAAGAGGGCTTGACACTCCATATTTCCCCCTTATAGAAACACGGAGCGTGGTAGCGAAGCCGCCTGGGTACGTTTCGCAGGAAAGCGAATGGGGTGGGGCTAAACAATGCTGTTCAGGTTTCCTGTGGTTTGCTGTATCAGCTCTGCTTGAAGCCATCTTCTGACTGAAATAACTCAAATAAAACATGGGAGAGAGAGAAAAGAGAGGACGTGGAACAGAAAGAGCTATATGATTCGGGGTTATAATACTGGTGTTCTGTTTCATTAGGGTGAACCGGTTCCAAGATAGACCAATTTTCAAAGTGTTAGGTAGTTACTTCCTCTCTGAGGGCTTATATCGGATAACGGTAATTCGCCCAGCGTGATGCAATTGAAATGGATGAAGGGCTGCAGGATCTTGTTAAGTGTGAAAATAGCACAGCGCCGCATTAAAAGCCCCACTGGCTAACGCAATGGCATTAAAGTACCTGGTAATTACGGCGCATTCAAAAATCATAGCTTTGCGTACAGCAGCACAAGTTTGCAGAGCTGTCCAAAAAACACACACCAATTTGGCGCGTAGCTAGAGTCAACACAGGAAAGATATTAAACATTTGCATTGATTTATGAGAAATAAAGCAGAGATGTTAGCGCTAATAGGCTTTATCACTCCTACGGGAAAATTATCTTTTATCAGCACTTTAAATAGGCAGAAACCTGCAGTAAGCACAGTCAACTGGCAGGGTGCCTTATCATAATAGTGTAATTACCCCCCCAGCTACTGAATATGGGGATAAAAGAAGGGATAATACACAGTGCCTTGTGAGTATTTACACTGAACCCTCCGTTTGTTGTTGCAGTCTCCATATTACAGGAGTGAATGTTAACTCGCTCTGCAGTAAGACTCCCTTTCTTCCATGTTTCAATAACTCCTCATTGCTTCATTTGGAAGGAGGAGAAGCAGATATTGTTCATGACTCCGAGTTGTTCTGGACTAGAAGTGCGGCAAAAGGGACAGAAAAAAAGTGCCTCACAGTCAGGTTTTCTGGAAAAATGTTACACTTGTTTTCATTAATTGAATGTGTGTCTTTTTATCATAATTTCATGGGCGCAAATGTGCTCTGTGACCATGTGAATACCTTTACAAATGAAAAGAAAAACAACTTTAACATCAACAGCCATTCAAATCACAGTGTTCCCATGACGCTCCCATTTAGACCTTAATAACTGCCTACAGCCTATTTAGGGCCATAATCAACCCACCATTCACTGTTGTTACATACATTGGAGTGAAAATACAGAGCAATTAATCTATCTTTGATTAAACACTGATCACATTAACACTCTGCACGTCTGATTACCCTCAGGAATTATGTAGACTAATGTGAACCTCCAGCACTAATAAGTCCTAATAGCTGTTGCAGCACGCAAACACACACACACACAGCACCATTTTACTCCATCAATACGACCCTGCCGGGATTAAATAACATGTTTGCCTCAGAGGTACAATTAAGCATTGCTAAATAGAGTTCCTTTGAGCCTGGAGTTAAGGGAAGAGTCTTCTCTGCACAGTAGCAGCCAGTGAAGCGCTCAGATTTTTCCCCCCTGGCTTTTTCAAATTACCTATTGATGAGTGGGCTTCACGTCTCTCCCTGGCTGAGGGGTGGAGGAGGAGGGAGGATGTCTGGTTCACTTTTAAGATGTCTCCAAGAAGCAGGCCTGTGGTTAGATCTAAGGCAACACTTATGCAACAGAAGCTGCCTTTCTCAAATACATATACGGTTTCCCTGCAAATTATCTGAGATTTTCTTTGGGGAAAGTTTTCCGCCCGGAGTCTTCAGATATTTACCCGCTTTGCTTTTGATCGTGTTGATTTGGGTCCGTCTGTGTAAGCACTTTTTTTTCTTACAACCTTACTGAACGATAATTGCTCCCATGACTTAATTGTCTATATGTAATTAAGTTTGTAATAGAGAAAATAGGCACTTAAATGTTCCCCAGAGAGGCATGGTGGTTGAGTGGGTGCCACACATGTTGAACATTATTCTGCCCTCCTCATCTGATCTGCCAGTCTCAAGAGTTATAAAAAATGTATTTGAGGCAATTAAATGAAAATTGCTGTGATGTAAATGCCAAGACAAATTTTAATGAGCCCCCTTCTCTCAATTTGGAATATTTGCCTGCTCCCTCAAGTCGGCTCGATTTATCGCTGGGAATGTACACTCAGGCCTAAATTAAAAATGTCCTTAAATACAAATCTACAGACGGGATGGAGTAATGTGGCTTTCTAAGTAACAAAACATATTTTGTAACTTGTGTTCTCATAAAACTGGCTGACGCCGGACAAAATGATCCAGGAGAAACATTGGAGCAGGAGAAGCTGAAGAAATTAATAAAAATCAACAAAAAAAAGAACACTTGAGCTTAGTTATATTATGTTTTTGTCCAACAAATGGATTCAAGTTGTGAGGAATAGACACTTAATCCTTTAATCTCAAAATAAAGATGAACAGAATTAAACTTTGTATTAAAATCTGAGCTTGATGTAGTTCTTTTTTTATTGAATTTCACCCCATTTCAGTTTCATGAATTCTCTAAAACAAAGTCAACTTCATTCAAACTCAGATCCTGTTTTTGTCAGACTAAAACAAAAATGTTTACAGCACCAATCCTAATTTTTACCAGTTCTGATACACTACAGAACGCTACATTTATTTATTTTTAAATCATAAATACAACAGAATGCGCTGGTGGTCTTGCAAAATCACATTACGCTGTCAAGGGGGCTTTTTGTGGTTGCACTGACAGATTTACTACCCAGATGTTCATAAACAGGGGCAACATCAATGAGCCGCAGCACTGTATCAATCAACAATACTCTATATGAGAGAATTGATCAGTGATTATCATTCCTCTGAGTCTCTCCACCTGAACATCTGTACACATCTGCTCCTCTCTCCCTCTGCGACAGCATGCTTTCAATTTCCTGCAGCGCCGCTCCTCTCCTCTCGCTCTCCCGCGCTCCGACCCCAGAGACACGCCGAGAGGTCAGGGGGTTAACATGGTAATAGGTGGTGGTGATTGGTAGAAGACGCTCACTCTCGCCCGGCTTTCAGAGTGCATTAGGAGCCACCCTGCTTCTGTGCGGAGCAGGAGCCCAGAACAGCTGTGTCTGACCACGGAGCGACTTCTTAAAAACATCTTTTAAACATTTGATTTGGACAGAGAAGCGGAGGCTATGGACCGGAGCGGAGAAGAAGGGGAGGGGGGGGGGNCCCCCCCCCCCCATCTATTAAACTGTCTAGTCCCTGTGTCGCACGGGGAATGGAAATGTTTGTTTAAATTTGAAAATTCATCTGGTAAACCTAAAACATCATTTATTTTGCTGATTAAATTAGATTGTGTAAAGAAGCTGTCACAATAGAATACAGCAAACCCAAAACAGAGGCCGCAAACTGCAGCATGTGAGTTGGCCTTCACAGGTAATTGAAAATCATAAAGTTGACACTGCTACTGTTCACACATCAGAGTTTTTTTGGGAATTTATTTCCTATAGATCCACTTTGGGATCCAAGCCGACTCTTGAATATATGATTGGACAAACAAAAAAATAGATAAAAACGAAGAATAAGTTGAATTTAATTGCTCAATTATTTGAAAACAAATATTTTCCTGGGAAGAAAACATAAATCAGGAGTTTATTATACATAAATAAACCTACTTTTATCTTTTTAGTTATTTGAGTTAAAGCAATCAGTCAGAGTAAATTGATTTTGTGTTCAAATTAATTATTCCAGCACTAAAATTACAAACTCATATCATGGAGTAAGTTGTTGTTCAAAGTGGATTTATGTCTGTCGATTAAAGGCTCCCTGGAGGCAGCAGAAATCGACACTGATTAATTAATGACAGCAGCACCACTGAACAATTTCAGGAAGCGATTACAGACCTTTCTTGGCAAACTAATCAATACTTCTTCCCTCCACACAACAGAGACACCCAACACACACAATCCAGTAATCCCCACATCTTGTTTCAATGCTCAACTGTAAACTCTCTTGTGCAGCGTCTGTTTACGTTTGTCAAAAATATCACCCATGCTTTTGTTTTTGGTTCCGCAATGCCATCGCTTTGTAAATCTAAGGGTATGTTGCACAAACATGTCATCTTCCTCTTTCAGAAATATTTATAAACATCACGTAGAGTAAATACTGGAATCTTTAAATGCAGTGAGGTTTTTTTTTTGTATTCGCGCACCACAAAAAGCCTTGATGATAGTTGGGTCTTTCTTCCACCACAAAAGCTTGGACCTTGATAGCAGGGTCCTCATTGACCTCAGCTGATCCCCCCCTCCACTCATCTGGACCCACATCCTTCAGTCTCATCCAAGATCCTTACCCCCTTTACCCAAACCCTTCAATTCCTCTATCCAAACCTCAACGCTTGACCCCGAGTCCTCCCCATGACCTGAGCCCCTAGAACCCAATTGCAGACAACAGCGAGCAGCGAAGCGGTACTCACCCCAGAAGAAGTTTTGTTGACATGGTGTCACTGTGCTGAAAAGGCTGTTAGATGCCATAGCTGCCTCTGGTTGCAGCAAGCCCCACTTTTGTTCCTCTGTGGTTTCCGTGACCCTTGACACGTCCTAAACCAAGAGCACGCAGCGTGTCATGAAGAAAAAAAAATGGAAAAGCCATCCACAAGACATGCTTTTACGTATCAACTATTTGGATGACCACAAGTAACAACCAGGTCTGGTTTTATAGAGCAAAAAAAAAAAAAAATTGCAGAGGCAAATATCGCCTTTGCGGATAGATCAGATGGTGTCGGACTTGCTTGCTTGGCGAGTGTGGTTGGAACGTACTTACTCGCTTAGCGCCGTCCTTGTGACTGGTGCTGGCCCGCGACGATTAACCATTTACACTCCAGGTCGCCCTCAAACACCAACCCCGAGCCGCACGTCTGTGGTTCTGTGGTTGTTTGGGAGGCGAGCAGAGCCCTCACACAACCCAAAAGGCACCAGCTTTAAAACTCGTCTCTTTCCTGCCCTCCATGTGCCGTCACTGGAGAGCCTGGGTCACATGCCCTCTGACGTCATCACGGCACGGCAGTTGAGTGGGACAGCCTACCGTTGTGGCTTTCTTCCCTCTCCTCTCCTCTTCCCCCGGACTTTTTTCTCTCCTCTCTGGCTCCCCTCCTTCTCTCTCCTTACGCGTGGTTCGGCAGCGTTTCCAGGCTCTCTGGGGGATCGGGGTCTGACGCTCCCATGAGTCAGGAGGCTTCAGTGGGGGCAGCTTGTTCAACCGCCCATGCCTCCTCAGCATATGGGGAACAGCGCTCTCTCTGCTCTGCTCTCCCTTCACTCTTTCATCCCCCTCCCTCTGTGTCTCTCTCTGACTCTGCTGCTCCTTCCCTCAACTCCTTTAACAGGCTGCTGTGCTGCTCCTGTCTGCCTCTGAGCAGGGAGAGCTGAGCTTGGTAAGATTTGAGGGTGTGAGTGAGGAGCGAATGGCTGGCTGGCTCGCGGTGTGAGACTGGGTGTGTGTTTGTCTACATGTGCAGCAGAGAGAATGGAGAAAGAGAGAGACAGATAGGCTGGGTGAGTGTGTGTGAAGAGAAAGTGTGAAGCTGCTTATTTACAGCGTGAGAGCTGCTTCAGTGTCACTTTTGCAGCTTTTTCCTCCCGTTTCGCACTTTTTATGCCGCTGTGTCATGCTATTGTGTCATTACAGTAATAACTGTGTGTGTGCATGCATGCATGCGGGATTGTTCTGACCTTTAATTGGCTCTCATAGCAGCGACAGACGGGGGCGATTCCTGTAAGAGGCCGTAAATCACGGCCACCTGTCTTCTCTGTGAAAGAGATGCCTTCTCACAGTCTCGCTAACACTCAGAGACACACACACACACTTTAGCACAAACACTGTGCAAGGATGGCCCTGCCAACATGTAGTGCAGCACAGGCAGCTCATGACAATCAACGGTGAATCACCAACCTCGACACACACACACACAGATTCCCACACATGCAGCACACACCCTTGCGCGTCGCGTCACGGCTTGTCTTTGATCAGTGATGAGAGGTGTTTGTCTCAACAGATCAAAAACACAGACAGGGTGTTAGTACAGAAGCGCAGGAATGTGTGGAATGAAGCAGTCAGGTTCCAAAGTGTTTGAGTGTATCAGAAATCATGTCACTGGCCGGTGGGCAAATATGACTAAGCAGAAAAGGGTACAGCACCTTGGGCTCTTTTCTCATGATTTGTTGTTGCAACTGGAAACTACCTTTTAATCAGTCATTTGCATAAATCTATCAGTGCTGTTTAATCATAGCCTGTAATTTAAAGGGCTGGGCCATCCAAATAAAAATCAGAGGTTTTATGTGCCATGGGTATCGAGATATCCCTGTCAGATATTTGAACAGAGGTGAAAAAGAAGTTTGTTTCTGTCACTCACAGCAAAATTACTGAAAGAGAAAAGGGGATGTCATGATCTGCATCTGTATCCGTTCAATCACCAAAATGATTTGTATCATGATTTGTATTTGGAGAGAAGATCTGAACTGGGAGTTGTTTATACTAAAAGTTGTCCCAAGTTGTGTCGGGCAAATATTTCATTTTCTGACCTAATATTCATTGGCAATGTAATTTTTGTACTTACAAAGCATAACACTGATTTCACATTGGCATAAAATGATTTGGGATGTATTTCCACATCCTCTGACTGTAGTTTTCAAGCAACTTCAAGTAAAAGATATTCCACCACATTATTTGTTCTTTTCCTTAGTACCCAGTCTTCACTGTGAACAGTTTTCATTGGAACTACTTTCTATAGAAAAAAAATAGTCTCAGAGAAAACTGTTCACACAGGGCTCTGTGGTTATTCATATTCACCTTAAATGATTTAATGTATTTCTCTATTTCTGTGAGTATCACAAATAAACTTTGTTTGCAGCAGAAATCAAAGGGAACTTTTTGCTAGGATACACGAGGTAAGTGGTGAAATTATTATTTTTTTAGTCTGTTTGAACTGTTACATAATGAAAACAAACAGAACTGGAAACCTCATACCAACGCCATGCCCTACCTTGCAATGCTAATGAAAGTGAAAAACAATTAGTGTATCCGCCCTGTGATTTGGATCCGCGCCGACATTTAATGACTTCTTCTTTGGCTGATGCTACACTGTTCCACAGAATTTCGTAAAAATCGGCCTAGAAGTTTTTCCGTCATCCTGCAAACTGCCAAACACGCCAAAGATATAACCACCTTTGTGGAGATAATAGTGACTTTGTCTGGGAGTTTTTCGACATCAATTAAAAATACAATTTCTTCTGAAAAGGCGGTAATATTACAGTAATTCTAATGCTAATATTTAAAATGTTTAAGGAGCAAATACTACACCATAGCTCGGATATAACATACAAATCATTGCTCCTGTTTTAACAAAGCCAATGTGAAGAAAGTCTAGCTAAAAATCTCATATAATAAAAGCATCTGTCTGAGTAATTAACCAGCCTAAATGCAATGATGCCCTTGTTTATTTCAAATCATGATCTTAATATAGTGGTAGAAAAAAAGAGGGAATAGATTTGTCAAACATGAAATACAAACAATCCACACAAATTCCAAAGCACAACAGCATTTGCTCAAGTCTTTGCCACCTCCCTTATTTTTGTGCAGTGAAACATTTTCCTTGGCTGGCTGCTTTGTAAATATTTGCTGTCTAAAACAAGAACATGCCTCTTGAGGTGCAGCATATGTTACAGAATCCTTCGGGAAGGCCAATCACAGAACGTGCAAGGTACAGATTTGCAGTCATAGATTTAATCGATCATGTCACCCGTGCAGTTTACCTTGATGCTAAATATACTATTCAACAACAGTCCTCCTTAATAATTGTGAGACTATATATTTTGGAACACCGGTGCAATAGGAAAGTCAGTCTGTACATTAGGATTAGTTTGGTAGTTGATACTTGAAGAATAATATTTCAGGTCATGTATAAACATTTTTTAAGTTATTGCGAGTGGATGCTTTGCTGTCAGAAGCATTCAACTTTAGGACAGAGTGCAGCACCGCTGTGAGTTCTGCTCAGCCACAATAAATTACACGCAGTTTGATGGGAATATAATTTGCACATCATGATTGAATCTAAAATACTGAATGAAAAATAAATGTCAAACCCGACTCACGTGGCAGGAAACTTAACTTCGTGGGTGGCAAGGCATGTGATAAACAACCTTGATGGTGAAAATGTGAACTATGATGATGTTGTCGTCTCAGATATCTCTGCATGAATTCTTTACGAACTGTGAGGGTTGAAACTGCGAGGAAAGGGTGATGTTTTCCCCCCGATACAGTAACAAAGTTTAGTTAAAGGCAGCCAAACATTGTTTTACGTGCCCAGCTTTGGGTCAGGTCAGCCGTTCACCAACCTTAAGAAAACCACAACAAACCGTTTCCATCACCGAGACCTTGACCACAACCTCTACGACCTCGTGTCCGTAAGCAAGATGTAACTCAACTCACCCCGCGTCTAACCCAGAAAACATGCAAATTAAAGGTTCAGATTTTGTTTTCAAAAGTATAATGATTGGGGGACATTTAGCGAATGAACACTTTGGATAAAAATATATTTATTGAATTTATTCTGGCCTGATTGGAGGGATTTTAGCCATTATATTGTTAACAGAGCCAGTTGTGTGTATTGTAATGGATTTAACATAACTATCCTTAATGTGTATGTAGAGACGCAGTGCAAAGTGTACTGCCAGCTTGTCTTCATTTTGCTGCACAGACAATTTTATAATATATGTGCTCCTTGCTGTCAAAAAATGCGTTTATGTGAAGTAATAATGTTAAAGTCTGGAATATGATGTGGAATATAATATTTCATTCATTACTAGTTCTCCACTGGTGGCCATATACTCTACTTGCTATACTTGTGTGTGTGTGTGTGGAGCTGAAGAGCCTGGCCATACTCTGAGCTCTGGCCAAGGTCTGCCCTGAGGACTGTGGTCGATGGCCCACCCTGCCAGACACTTTCTCTCTCTACCACTCAGGACCACACACCTTCAAATGGACTCACTTTTGTTATCACAAGCTCTCACAGAAACATAATAGAGGTATCATGTGTTGGAACATGCTTGAAAGTACACATGCTATTAAGACAGTGTGTGTGTAATGCAGTGCTGCAGCTTTCCTCGCTTTGTCACAGCAAATGAACGTCGCAGTGGGCTGTTTTTGTAGAAAATTATTTCTTGCAACAGAGTATTCTTGGAAAAATATTGGGGCATAATGATACCTAAGATGAGTTAAAATTAACCCAGACTGAGGCCGTCTGTATTCGTGTCTCTGCGAAAGCTAAAAATGACGTGACATAATTAGCCCAGAGCAGACATTACACACGTGGAGGTATTACAGTATTAGAAAAGGAAGGGCTTATTAATAGCCCTTTTGGCTCGTGTTGTGTACTCTCTCTGGCGAGGCATCAGGACGGCCCGACCGGGCAAACAGGCAGGTACAGTGATTCACTTTAACAGGCGACATCTGTAAAACGCCAAGGTAGTTTACACTGTGGCCAAGCCCGAATTAACGTGCTTTCATTGGAAACAAACACCACTTGCAATCAGCTTCTGTTGGCTGCTGGTGTGAACGTAAATATCTCCTTACAGCGCTGCTGAGGCGGGACGCTGACCTGGACGCATAGAGAGGTTCACTTGGTCCAAAACTCATGGAAGTGCAGAAACTTAATCTACGACACGGCGTCGCCAAGAGGATGTTGATGTTCTGTGTGAATTGTTTGGTAAGGTACGGTATGGTATATTCTTAATGAAAAGTAGATATTTTTCTTTTGGCGTCCAGCGGTGGTATCTACATCTTCCAGTGACTTAAGGCCCTTTCTTGTGGTGTCTGGACAGCTGTTTTTGGAGTCACAGCTTTGAGGGAAAATAAAGTCGGCCTTTAAGTAATAAGGGGAAATGTTTAATATCGAATGGCGCGCACACAACCTAAACACACATTAAAAATAGCTCTTGGAGTTGTGATTACATAAAATTGCAAAAAAAGGGGGAAAGTCAGATCATTGGTGGAGGCTGCGATGAGGAGGCTGTGGCTGACCACCGAGAGACTGGGCCATTTCTTTTTTTTCCTCCATTCCTCATTTTAATCAAGCGCCCGGTCCAGGATAAACAGTGCCTACCTACACTGCAGTTCAAACAGCGAGACCCGCTGAGACCCGAGCGATGATTTCTAAATGTTCACTGACAACTTGGTTTAATTTGTGTGCTAAGTAGATGGAGGTGGACTTATATATATCTTTCTTACTTGGCATACATCGCACTCTCCCGCTATTTCTCCAACCCTGTGAAACTTTATGGTTTATGAAAAGCAATACTGGTCCTCCACAAGTCCTGCTGTCTGGTTTATATATGCCATGCTGTGTTAAAGGTGAGGACAGATCCAGCCGCTAGACCTGAACTGAGTCGTTCAGGGGCTTCTTCATACCAAGGACAAGCTGACCATAAGCTTTCCGTACCAAACAGTTCTGGGGACTCCCTGAGAGGAACTCCCCAAGAACTACATATCTTCAAGGTTTGTTTTTCTGTTTTGCAAAGCCAATAAAACGCTGAAGAGATGTAAGCCAGCCAGCAGCTAACGGATCAAAGTGTTGTGTTGTACTGCCCTTGACTATGCTAGGTAAAGCTGTAGTTGTAGTTTGTGTTTTTAAACATTAAATATTGAAAATGTTCAGCCTGGTAAAAGTTGACATTAGAAGTGCCTGCATGAACGTTACCCATTAGCACAACATCAACCTGATGCTAGCTAACATCAGCACAATCTGCTCTCTCACAACTCTGTAGCTAGCCAGTGTTACCATTGATATCACCAATAAACCCAGTTAATATCATAAAACATTGGCATTGTACTGTTACATTTCTGTTAACCTTGGATATGCTAAAACACAATCTCTAAGTTAAGCAACATTTCAACGTTGGCCGCATTTGCGTGTGTCATTTAATACCAATATCAGAATAATTATGGTTTATGTTGTGACGTGTTTTGACTTGGGACTTGACTCCCAACCAAGGCACCGACTTGACTTGAAATAACGTGTGATTTGAATTGCCCAAGACAAATAACTTGGGACTTGCTTGTGACTTTAACCAAATGACGTGTCTGGTCATAACCCCAAAAAACCCAAGGCACACTGCTTTGCAAATCTTAAAAAAATGAGCTTGGTGCATTTGAACTCACACTCTTCTGCAGGGCATGGGAATGGGGGGTTCCTCGAAATGAGTTCTTAGAACTATGAAAAAGTTCCTCCAGTCCGAAAACTCCTCATGACTGACTGAGGACCTCGTGATGCTCCTGCTTCTACACTTACTCTTCTCAGAGGTTGGTACAGTACAGTTGCGGCCACTGGAAACCCTGTCATTGTGTGGTCACTTGTCAACAGCTGAGAGATTTTACAATAGCTGCTAGGCCGAGGTCGCCGGAGTTCAAGCGTCTGAACTGCTAAGTCAGCATTATAATTACATCGCGCTGATGATACAACTCCACTACAAGGTCACATGATGCCCACGGTCACAAGATTCCGTCACTCTAGGCAAATGTCAATAACAGAAATGACAGTGTGTCGTGCGTGCAGCGAGTGTGAGGAGGAATACGTTAACTCTGCGCTGGCCATGACTCAAATCTGGGGGTCATGACAGCCAATCGCAACCTGAATGAGCTTATACATAAGCTGCCCATTATGTGTCTCAGAAACTCAGTTTACTTGCTGTCGAGAACAAAGTAGGCCTGATGAAGGCAGACGGCTCACTGGAGAAACAAGCCATTATGAGGAGGAGTTCGGCACTGTGTCACTGACAATGGGGCAAACAAAAGGCTCTGTTGTCTTCTCCAGTCGGTGGGTTATTTTTTTTTTTTCTGTGGGGCTTTTGTGATGGATAATTGCCCTCCTCACATGATTTCATAATGCTGTGACTCGTCTTTCAGTCCCTGTGTAACACAATAACAAGATAAAAAAAGAGGGGATCTAAATCTGAATTTTTGACATTGTTTAGAAGTGGCCGCTTTTCTTCATTGTGGTGTATAATTTTAGAAAGATGTATGAGCAGGACGCTGACTTGAACCAGTCACAATACAGCCTGCAGCACAGCTCCCAGAGTTCACTGGCTGTATTGTCTTAAGATAATCATTTAAAAGTGTTCCACAACTGTACCATACTTTATGGCTTTATATCTCATTCCTGTCTGCATATCAAATTCAAATCAGATGGGAATACTCGAGTCAACCCAGATTTACACTGAATAAAAAAGGAAGTAACCATAGTGTGTAGCACTGTACAACTATATTACATCTGACATTTATATCTGATTTTTACTATTATTTTCAACATTAAATAAAAGTATAATAAAGCTGTTTTCTAAAAGGATTTATAAGCCTTATTCATCATGTTAATGTCTCTTTCCTGCTGACAGCAGGAGTGTAAATAAGAGTCTGTGCTGCTACCCCGAAGACTAGGTTGAACTGTAAAAATGGTTCTCCACACAAAGCCGTCTGCACATGTACTGTACGTGCACAGAAGAAACCCTGAGGCACTGTCTATTAGATGCTTTGTAGGTATGCAATTTTTCTTCTGAGTCAGCAGAAATCAATCCACGACAAGCCAGCCGAGGAATGTATTTACTCCTCACGGGGAAAAAAAGCATTTAACTTCAAACAGAGGGCACAACTCACATTAAAATGTATGCTGAAATCTGACTCATCCGACAGCATATTGACACATAGGAATGCATATATTATAGTATGGCTGGGTAGGGGAGCACTTGTAAACACATTCTTTAAAAAGAACCTGCATTCCAGTATATGCCGTTAAAAAACACATGCAGATTAAATATGCTTGTAAAAAATTAAAGGCCTACTGTGCTTGTGGGAGCAGTTTTAAAGTGAAAGCAAGAAACTGAAAGGCCCAGTTAAACAGAGGTGGGTGTTCTGTGTTATTATAAAATGTGGCACAGGAGAAAGTCTGAGTTTACATGCATACCTGAAATCATTTTTATGAAATTGTGTGGTTTTTCACATCAGTGGTTTCCTTATTGTTGTAAGAACTATTCTGATCATTCTTTTTAAATAAAAGGAGAAATACCATTATATGAAAATTGTCTAAAACAAGTAAAGTGTTATTAATTTTATCTGCTTGCAACGTACTGTATGTGCAAACTAACCAGTAATATATGTCAGATAAATTTAGCAGAGTAAAAAGCACTCTGGATGCATGATACACATTGGTTTGATTAATTAATATAAAATTATTATTGTGGTAGATTTATATTCCACATTATTCTAATAACTAAATTTAAGTAAATAGAACTGATAATGTGAAGCCAGATTGCTTTCACTTACAGCATATCTGTCCCTGCATCTTTCCCATTTATTTATTAAGCCTGTTGTTAATGTGCTTTATGTGAAGACTGCACAGCCACAGGCTTTCAGTTCTTTAAAAGCCTTTATTTTTGTACTTAATACAATTGCAATTACATTAAAACAACACATTAAAATGCTCTATAAAAGCCAAAGTATGTTTATGAAGTTTTTTGTGAAATTAACATTTGTTGAGTTAGAACTTTTTGTTTTTTGTTACATTATTACTTTAAATCATCCATCTTTGCTCTATTCATCTCGGCCTTTCCTTCCCACAAGGTGTGCATTAATTAAAGTTTATTAAAATTAAAATAGTAAAATGCAAAATTATCGGCTTTCGCATTGTATGAGTCCTGAGAAGCAGGGAATTATTGTTTAAGTCCATATCGTGCATCCAGAAGAACTGCATGTTTACCTCTGAAATGTAGTGAGGTAGAAGTGTATACTGTAGTATAAATCTCAAGTAAAATACCTCAAATATGTACTAGAGCTTACAGCTTGAGTAAAAGTATAATTTATTTGTATCACCATTTTGTCTTCGCACCTTATTTTTTTTAATTTTTTTTTTTACAAATCTTTTTTATATATTTATATGCATGTATTATTTCAAGAAACAGAAGCAACAAAATATGGCAAAAATATAGGTTATTGTCATTGGAATTGATTTTTTAATGTTTTCTATTAAACACTGAATGCAATGTACATTTCATGTGTTACAGTATGACTTAGTGGTTTAATAACACACTGTTCATCAAACTTAAATGTGGGATAATGTTGGATGCAAACTAAAAACTCTATTAAAATGATTAAAAAAAACACTTGCAAGTGTCTTCCCAATAACTAAAGATGAGAATTCAGAAATGTATCCCACACAGTGTTATATTTGGTGCACCGGAAAGTTGGAGGCATTTATGAATGAGGGTGTAGTGAACTGCGCCTTGTGGCAGCAGAAACGCATTTAAAAGCAGCAGGAAAAAGACTTAATGCAGTTCATAGTGACTCCCAGCAGCCTGCCTCTCTGTAGCAGGAGCACAGTTGTATAATAATGAACAGAATTAGATACTTTTGTGCTCTTTTATCCAAACAGTCAAACGCAAGTGTTCCAAAAATGAAAGGAGCTGCACTCGAATGAGGTTTCTAATGAGTCTCCTTTGAACAGAACACTCACATTATTGTTGCCTCTCTGACATTATTTTACAGAGGGTGGTTTTGGGATGTGTATTTGTGAATTACAATGACTCCTTTTTTTACTCTCAAAACATTCCAGCAGCCTGCGAGATGAAATGCTGGAATCTGAGGCATGATGCTAATTTGAAGACAGAATAAATCTATAAATCTGACTTAGTCTCTCGCCCGGGGATATACAGCCATGATAATTACAGGTTGACTTTACAGACATGCAGACATCTCTCATCTGTATTGCTAATAGTATAACCAGCAGGCTGCTACGTGCTTACTCAATGTCTAGCAGTAGGGGTGAGCAGAGGTAAGCTGTAACAATGATATCATTATAAAGCAGAAATCGGGTGGCTCAAATTGCATGTTGTTATGACAAAGATTTACTGCCGTTTAAAAAGAATTATCTGTTTGCCGTTGTAAGATTTATCCACTAATTATCAGCTATGAATAATTCTGAAATGAAAATAACATTTGCAGGAGTGCAATGCCAGATGTTCTGTCTGTGTCATGGCATTAGCTGGCAGCTAGAATTTAAAGTTATTTGTGAATACGTTGCAATGCTTTGATTGTCCCTCGCAAACAAACAAACAGGCATCCCCCTTCCACTGGCAGCATGACTATCTGAGGAACATCTAACACAAAGCATAACGGATGATCTGGGAGGACAGTGCTGCATCTGGTTGTAGTTAAATCCTTGTTTTGCTGTGTCCTTCAGACTTGGTGCCATAGGCCCGACTGCTCAAGCAAGTAGAGTTCATATGGACACAAAACCAACATGTGGTGCCTGGAAGACTCCCCACAGAGGTCAGCTGCAGGACTCACCGGCCCAGGAGACAATGGATCAGGACGGGGTGGATCAGGCCATGAAACAAACACGAGAGAGAGACATTAACTAGACTGTTGGCCACGTGGGGAGCTGTACTGAGCTAGAATTCTAGAGAAGAGGCAAACTGGAGGCCGGTTCAGATTTAATCTGCACTGTTCCAAAATCTCTCTTTTTCCTGTTTCCTATTTTATGCCTTCATCAAGACTATTAGATCCACAAACCAATCAGAGCAGGTGAGGTTTCCATCCAAACCAATCAAACCCCCTCGTTCTCTAAGACGAATTTCCATGCCCAATGCTACCATGCCCACTTGGCTGCTCGGCCTTTCTGCCTCTACCTCTTCATTCGTAGGAGTTCATCAGAGGCAGTTATATTGTTTTTGCATGGTCAGACTTTTCCGGGTATTTTTGCGGCCTCCTGTTTGCACACCTGGCGGAATTGTGAAAGTTTGTCTTGGGTCATGTGTGTTTACCCACCCCAGGCCCCAGAGGTGACCCCATCACGCCACCGACAGGGAGGCCAGCACTTGCGTGTGGCGATTTCCAAAGTGGCCAGGCTTGGAGGAGTGCCACACTGCCTGTGCTGCCTTTCAGCAATCTGGCCCCGCTCTGGCTGCACTTGGGAAGAGAGGGGGGGGGGCTTGTTGGCAGGGCCCTGCAATGTTTTCAGAAGCACAGACTTCTGGCAGCATCGCTCAATATGATGGAGAAAAATGCCTGCTGCTAATGAAAGCCAGCAGTGTCTCTTGAATTGGACTACAACCCGAAAGGCATTATGTAACTGAGATACCGTAAACATTTCAAAATTGTCTCTCAACAAATTATCAGTGTTTATTTTTTCCACATTATATCTGATATTTTTGAAACAGTTTGTAATTGAAGGAACGGCTCTGAATGTAGACGACGTTGCTTTTGAAACCAAGGACATTTTCCCTGCAATTATTTTTCTATTTCATTATCAAATGGACCTTTAGCCAAAAGAGAGAGAGGGCGCAAGTAACAGGCATAGTTTTTGTATGTCAAGACGTTTTATTTAAGGACCTAATTTGTATCTATAAATAATCAAATACAAAGATTGACTTTGGCTTTGGTCAGTGTTAGATGTTTTATTTAGGATGTGCAATTTGAATTGAATCACTGTGACAGAATGGAAACACTGCCTTATCAGAGATGTGCAAACGCTGCATCTGCAATAATCAGCGCCTGGTGAATGCTCCTCTTTCACTCATGTTTTGATAGAGGTGTTTTTGGCCTGAGCTCAGTCCTGCACCTACAGTATGTATTAGTCAAATATTTATCTTGTTCAGAAATACGTGGCTATATTGAGATGGGAATAGGGTAAGATGATTTAATGGGCACACCAGAGGGCCCTCTTGGGTGCCAAAGTTTTGCAATTTTGGTGGTCTTTTCTCAGAGATCAGACACCTGAAGGGTCGTTTAGGAGACCACAGAGTGCCATGATTCAAGACCCACTGAGGGGACATGAAAGTGTGCACAAGATGGAAGGGTCCGGATGGCAATTACTGCTCATCAAGGCAAATTTCAAAGGGTGACTAAATTGTTGAGAGTGTTACATATGATAGATTTACAGTTTTTCCCCTTGGTGTCTTCCCTTAAGAGTCAGGGTGGGGAAGCAACATTTTTCTGTCTGCACAGACATCATCACTACACAATAAAATATAAGCTCTTCTTCACTGGAGGAGATTCTTTTAAGTGTGTGAAGTTAATCAAAACTTCCATGTGAAACGCAGAAGCATTCCAGCCTGTCCAACTTACATATTTGCTGTAGTGTTTACGGACTGCTGCTTAAGCAAAGAACAGCTTAACCATTTGATCCCACTGAAATAACAGAAAACGAGACATTAAAGACAAAATCTGTCTCCGTCTTTATTAGGAATTCTAAATCTCTCTTTCTTTGACTCATATACTGCGGACCAGCGTAGAAAATGTGAATTTTCCAGTCTATTTAATGAACCAACTTTCACTCAAAACAAACTAAAGAAACGTTTCATCCTTAAAGCTGTTTCCTCTCGAAGATTCCTTGCCCTATTTGAGAATTAAATATGTTTCTGACTTACACATTGCACTTCATATATCACTATTAATGTCAGCTGTCATAAACTTAAAAATAACATTTGTCTTGTTGTATTTTTCTTCGTGTCATGAAATTTGATGAAATGTTCTAAAGTGTCTTCTGTGTTGTCCTTTGGATAACCAGCTGCAGGAACAGATACTTCCAGAAGGCACGACTAAAGTTACAGCATGAGGGGAATCAATCAATACACCACACTTCTGCTCTTTCACTTTCAAATGTACTAACACTTAATCACGATACGATTTCGTGGTCTTAAAGTTTTTCAGAGAACTTGTAAATTCCTTCATGAAAAACAAGTTATTCATTAACAAATAATGCAAAATTAATCAGTAGAAATCCACTGCCACAAAACTGTTTGCACTCCTTAAAACAATTCTAACACATGCACACACTAAGCTTCATTTAAAAACACATATTATGTTACTTGACAGCAAGGTGAATAAACAACATTTGTGTGTTAATATGTTGTCATTAGCATACTAATAAGTATAAAGTGTGTTGTTCCAAAGAGGAAATAGCTATATGTATTTATATTCTGTGGGTTATTGTTATGTACAAAATTAGTTTGAGACTGGATTATCTGAGAGCAGTGGCACTTCTAAGAGGGGGCCAGTGTCATTTTACCGTTAGCTTGGAACACCATCTGCACCCCATGACCAGATCTTGACCGGTATGACTAGTCATTGGTCATCCATGTCCTGCTAGCTTCCTGGAAGGGAACCAAATAACAATCCAAAATTCTGGTTGGGGAACTGCCCATTTGGCCCATTTTCAAAGGGTCCTTTGACCTCTGACCTCAAGATATCCAAATGAAAATGGGTTTTATGGGTACCACATGTCAACGCTTTACAGACATGCCCACTTTTGCAAATCCCATGCAGACTCAATCGTAAAATGTATAATTTTTTTAAAATGGTATAATTGAATATTTCTGTACACTTGGATCCCTATCTTATTTATTTACAGTCTATGGTACCTATACAGTCTTGGAATTACATGAATTGGGTATGATAATTGTATGTCATGATGTTAGTCCCCATAGAGGCCATTTCATTACAGTGAGGACATTTTTTATATCTTGACCTTGCTGTATAATATGACCTGTTGTAACCTCTCTGACAAACACAGCTCAGTTCAAAGGACATTCAAGTCAAGAACATATGGTGAGGAATTTCAATCTCTGTCAGTGTCAGAGTGGATGAGCTACTTCTCTAGCCTGATGCTAAAGATAAAATTATATTTATTTGATGAGCTTAGGTAAGTATGGGAGTAAATGAGAGATTCCGTTTTTTTTTTTAATGTCCACATCTTTCAGCCATGAGTCAGAACTCAACTGTTATCCAGCTAAGTACAGGGCTGGAAAATGACTTGCACAGGCAGCTGACACTACATCATGTAGGTACAGATACGTAGACTCCCCACTCTGATGTTGTTTTAAAGCAAAAAGGCTCAATTCTCCCTATAGTTTTAAATGTCAAAAGGATTCGCCTTTGCCATAACCCTGTCCATGCAGATGTATCGGTAAAATTTACCTGCATATGGAGTGACAGCTCAGACCTGCTGTTGTTATTCTTGGATTGCTTGGTTTGGACGGACAAAACTTGAAACGCTACTTAGTCTAGTTTATGTGTCTACTTCAAAACAGACACTATTACTACCATATTTAAGAAATGTGTTGCTTTATTCCCTTTAATACTTCCACTTTCACCGTGTCTCGGCTGGTGTGTTTTGTCAAGAAAAGAACTGACGTAGCATTCTGATAATCCTCTGTGAACCTCTCTAAAGGTTTCATAACACGGAGAAACTTGGGTGGCCATGATAAATGACATTTGACATTTAGAACTGCTTGCATTCATAACAGTCATTACATCAGTGTTCCCTAATGGTGGTTCTTATTTTAATGGGCAGGATTATATGAAAGGCTGTGACGTTTATATTGAATCTGTTGCACCTAATTAGAGTGGAATGGTGGATGGAAGGCTCTGCTTATTCACAGGCACAAACCACGAGGCCAGATTCACAAATAGCCTTTCCTCCAAAGCAACCGCATTGCTTTTGTGTTGTTTCAGGTACAGTCTCCCCTCATTTCATTAATTTCAGCAAACCTCAAAATTAATGAGGATATACATGATGCATTATTCAAGTCAAATTCAGTAAGCATGAATGAATTTATCCCTGGTGCTTTAATTCTGCAAGAAACTGCAAGAAAGTTCCAAGTTTTACTGTAATATCCTCATGAATGGTTTAGATAATATCTTACAAAAACTTCTGCACAATGGTTAAAATATATTACGAAATATAACCATTCGATTTAACACTGAAATGGGCNNNNTTTTTTTTTTTTTTTTTTTTTTTTTAACAAAGTCGCTTCTTTGTGTCATTGCCACACACCATAGATGCCAGCAGCTCCTTATGGGATGCTGACTGGTCCAAACCACTCTGGTTCAGACATAAAAGCATCACTTCAATCCTGACAAAATGGATTATCGTGTGATATATGATAAGATATGGTACCACGGTAAACCCAAACTTTTGAAAGAAGATCAAGGTTTGGGTTAAAATAACTACAGTGCTGAACTTCTCTTTGTAGCTACTGGATGCAGTTGCATAGGTGAAGTAGAACATGATGTAATTATGAACATTTTGTTTCACAGGGAGCATGAATAGCAGTTTCCTGGGTGAAAGTCCTGTATTTTTTGAGCCATCTCAACAAGCCTGACCTCCTCCCTTTGTGAACTTTATCCGTCTTTATACTACATTACCTCACTTCCTCATTTGCTCGTCACAATTACTACTGCCACTAGAGGTCGATACCTAACAGACGTCACTAATCTGTGCTTCCTGGCTCACAATTATATGGATTATCTATGTGTTACAGTGCATTACTTTTGGTAGTCATAGTTACAAAGACTAAAAAAAAAACAGCCTAAGAAATTAATAAAAACTTTGCGAGGGCTAAAAAGCCACAGGGAAGCCATCTGAGACACAGTGTGAACTGCTTCTACAAATCCTCTGAGGAGCAGCAGTTATCTGCCCTGACCTTCTCTGATAACCAGGGCCAGGTTTCCCTAAAGCATCTCTGCGCTTAGGTCATCTAAGTGACACTGTTAGCTAATGTGTCAACATGATCTCAATGCAAAATGCTTTTAGGAAACTTCACAGGGCCAAGTGCCCTTCTGCCAATCAAGGCTGAATAGTTTGGATAGATATACCATAACTGCTGCTTCACAAACTCAGTCCATCCGATATCTCACCCTCAGTGCTAAAACAGGCCCTGAGAGAATAGGCTGAGTTGTCCCACCCACTCACTTTCTCAGCTGGAGAGAGCAGAAAGACAGACTGTCACAGATGCTCTGTGTGTGTAATATAACTGGATGAATGTGCCTGTATGATATACTACTGACTCACCCTTTTCTAACAAATGCCTTCATTTTAATTTCAATTTATTGTCATGACAGCTGTGAGATAAAATATCATGAATGTAGATATCACCGCTCCCAAGGCCGAATCAGAAGACACGATGACTACCCACCTATTGAAGGCATGACTGACTCTCAGGGCTGTTGCCAAGGGAGGGAGATCCCCTGCTAAACAATATGATATCACTTAATCCTGCTCCTATTCCCCAAGCAGCCAAGCCCACATAGGCTTTCCACTCAGTAGTGATGACTGGGCTCTCTCCTGATGAAAGAGAGCAGAGGCCCATTAAACCTTACGACTCATCGGCTCATCTGAGTAATCTGGAACAGGCACGGAGCTGGGGGAGCGGGTGAAGGAGACAGAAAAATGATAGAGACAAACAACTGACAATTATAGGGTTTTTTCATTTTTTACGGTTCAACTTTTAGAACTGAACTGAAATTATATCTTTTCCAAAGAAATTACCTCACTGTTTGATTTGAAATATTCGGTCAACATTATAACTGAGGAAATACAATGATAGCGCCTCCTATCGATATCATTTCCAATGGCAGCACAGTCCAGACAGCTTAAGTTGTATGATGTGGCCAGAATCTTATTTTAAAACACTGCAAAAACGGATTTGCATTCACAACAGAATGTGAAGTGACAGTGTTGATGTGAAGTTAAAGACGTCCAGGTATTGTGTTGCATAGATACCACTTGTGCCTCAAGAGGTGTTGGTGAGTCACTAGAACATCTCAGGAGGTAAATCATTAAATCTGCATTTTTTAATTGACATGCTGGCTTTTAACTGCTTAAACCAAGCAATTCTGATTAGTTAGTCAATAGCACATACAGCAGTATTGGTAACCAGGAAGAGATAGAGACAGGAGCAGCAGGGGAGCTGCAGAATGTGAAAGAGGGCACCTAGATCGTTTTTTTAGGATGAATGTTTTTACAAATATTTTTTTTTAAATCCAGCAACTTCCCACAGCCATTGAGGAGGAGTGGCCCAACACTCCACAGGCCACAATCAACAACCTGATCAACTCAATGCCAAGAAGATGTGTTGCACTGCATGAGGCAAATGGTGGTCACACCAGATACCGACTGGTTTTCTGACCCCCCAGATCCCCCCAATAAAGCAAAACTGCACATTTTAGAGTGGTCTTTTATTGTAAGCAGCCTAAGGCACACCTGTGCAATAATCATGCTGCCTAATCAGCATCTTGATATGCCACACCTGTGAGGTGTGATGGATTATCTCTGCAAAGGAGAAGTGCTCACTATCACAGATTTAGACAGATTTGTGAACAATATTTGAGAGAAATGGTTATTTTGAGTATATAGAAAGTTTTAGATCTTTGAGTTCAGCTCATGAAAAATGGGAGAAAAAACAAACGTGTTGCGTTTAAATTTTTGTTCAGTGTATATATTGTTTGTACGCTAACCAGGGCTATGATATGCCACTAGCACACCACAAAAGTCGTCTCTTTGCAACTTTTAAAAGTCCATCACCTGCCACCATAGCAAAATGCCCACCCAAACTTACAGCGTAGATGCCCTAAATATTTCTATTAATTGTTTTATCCACTTTTTACACATAGGTGCAGGAGGGGCATCTTGGTGGCAAGTTATGTCCCTGGTTTGTGTCCAGTTGGGGACATTTGTTACATGTCATCTCCCCCTTCCTTTATTTAATTTCTGTCCTAATACCACTTTGTCTATTACCACTGTAAAATGAAGGCATAAAATACAGAAAATTCTTCATATTGTTCATTTATAATTGTTCGTGAGGATTATGAGAAGTCAGAGGACTGCTTGTGAAATTACATGACTTGACTGCTCACTTGTATGAGCTTTATTAAAATCCCAAATGTGCAGTACAGAGCATCTACTGTGGCTCATTTAAAAGTTGAAAGACTTGTTTCAGCCTGCAGTTTCTCTAACTTCCGGACTATATAGGTCAGGGAAACCTGCCAAAAGGCTTCCTGCATATTGGGCACACGTGTTATGCCACACATCACTGACTGACATTTGATGTTCTCTACCTCTCCACTTCCACTCCTCTCGTCCCTCCCCCTCTTTGGGCTGCTCTCACCTCTCTGTTCTGCTCTCCTCTCCTGCTTTGTGCTCCCACTTTCCTCTTCTCTCGTCTCCTCTTCCCTTGGATAGTGATTGTGATGGAGAGGTTAATCCGGCCGGCATATGGTTGCCATCGGCAGCAGATCTCCCCATAATGGTGGATGGACAGTGTAGGCTAATCACGATCTTTGATCCTCCACGAAACCCTCAACTCGCGTGGCTCTGATTTCCCCGCATCGCTGCCACGCTGAAATGAGGAGGCCCTGCTGCTCTGGAAGTCATTTTAGGCTTATTACTTAAGCCTCAGCGTATCCCCATTGTCTTTGCAAGCATTGGAAATGACTGGAGGCTGTGCTTCTGTGCAGTCAGCGGTGCGGGTATTTCCTTTAACTGTGCTGCTTTGTTGGCCAACTTTGTGCCTTCTCGCCCTCTTTCCACGGCGGCCAACTTTTGATGAGAGCTTTAATTTGATGTTGTTAAGGTTGTATGGTTTCAACTTTGCCATTTCTTTGGCTTATAATAGTCGAGGTTTTTTTCCCATGCGAACTCATAGCCTGTTGGGCGACGTCCTAAAATGGCCTCCAGATTTATTGGTGAGTTTCTTCACTCTCAAAGCCAAAGCAAGAACATTACTCAGCAGCAATTACTACAGCAGTTGACAGGGTCGCCGCTCGCCACGACCTACGCACATCCAAACGCCAAGGTGTATCGTGATTGACTAATGCAGTACTTTTGAAAATGCAAAATTACACCCTACGGACTTAGGGGTTTTGTGACAGTGTCATCATGGCGGGGCTGAAACAGCACACCAGCCGATCTCAGGATTGTCACCAGGGCAATCACCGACACCTCAGCAGTAATTAGAGTAAGACTTAGAGAGGGCATCAGTCACGTTTGTGTTCCAGTGACTCATGACCCCCCGTTAGTGGAGCCTGGGCATACACACACGGCCACATACACACACCTCTCAGTACCGCCTGCACACACGTGGAACCAGTCAGTGGACACTGAGCCTGGCCTGGTCTTAAGTAAAATGTGGAGGCTTTGAATGGATGATCTGTTCACAGGGGAAGAAAGAGAGGCTATCATGTTGCCAGATCTGGAACACATTGATGTTGATGCTACTCCCATTGTCAGATGGAACTGTGGATCTATTTGATACACAACAGATGATTCACAGTATATATACAAATACAAATGACAGGCTCCAGGCAGATTCAGATCTGTGAAACTTAAATGAGCGTTGGGTTGCATCTGTGCTATACAATGACTGCATCCGCATGCTCAATTTCACTGCTTCTGTTACTGTTTATTTCAAACTGGCACAGCTAAGTAACGGCACAATTTTAAGTCAATATTTAGACCATAAATTCTGCAACAAATAAAACCCCCTAACAGACGTGAAACTCTGTATTGCTTAGTTTTTGTATGGGGCTTGGTTTTCCATCATGATTAAATTAAAAGTTTTGACAGCTTTGGTCCAAGTCACTACTCCTTTTCATCCATTGGCCTCCCCAAAGGCCAACAAGTACTGGCAGATACACTCACCCCTGAGAACTTGAAACAGGAGGGATATTTGACGCAGCCAGTGTGCCGGCGTGTGTCAGCTTTTCTATTTCGGCCCGGTTTGAGGCACACCTTTGTGTGTTGCTGTGAAGTAAATGGATATTTTCCTCAAGGATACCTCACAGCAGAGTTTGTGTGTTCACCAGGAGCTTTCAGTGCGTGGTTGGAAGACAGACTACGCTGCAGACAGATCTCTGGTTTAGCTCTGGGTTCTGCCTTCTCCCCCTGCTCCTGGCCAAAACTATGCAGATGAAAGTTTGGAGTGTAACAAAGTGATTAACAGCGGTACAGCATGAATGGCTGAGGTTTGCCATATTTCTCCTGCTGGGTGGTAACCTAATGGCCATATTAACATTAATTCAATTTTCTCTCATCCTGTCTTTTCAGAGAGACGCTTCATTATAGCGGGGACATTCCTGATTTTTACAACATAAAAGAGTAGGAAAACAGCAGACTGCACAGTTAGAGAGGAAAACATTTGAAAACGCTACAGCGACACAGTGAAGTTTCCCAGGAAATGGGCGGCTGCCCTGGGACTCTTTGTCTTTTCTTTTTTTATCAAACAGAAGCTGCGATTTATTTTAAAGAGCTGTTTGTGCACATTTTCAAAATGAGAAATGCAGACCATATCCTGTTATTGAAGGCCCGGGTGTCTTTATTGGCTGGTGAGGCAGCAGCACATGGCAGTGTCCCTCTGTGCATATCAGGCTAGCTCGGTGAAGGGGCAGCATGTTTAGTCATACATTAGGGCGAAGGACACTTAAGTGCTACCTGATGTTAGCGGGAGAGCATGTGGACACAGCGGGGTTTTTTAGGCGTGCCTCAGAAAGTATGCACAATAATTTTGCCATTTACTGCGGTCTTGTGATGGTGCACTGCCGCTGTTATATTGGTTTGGAATGTACCATTCTATTTCTGAGCGAGCCCACTCAGTGGGTTGTGGGCCACTACGGCCACTGGCCCACTCATGACTTTTACAACAAAGCCTGATGATTGGGTCTAAACCGCCCGGCAAAGCTGCCTTTTTGACGCAGGACATTTTTGAGGTGATTGTGTCAACATTTCTACACTGCAACATCCTTTATAAAGAAATATGACTGACAGAGCGGACATTGAATTTCACCACAGTGTTTTCCCCAATTCTATCCAACAAATTACCCTGTTGGGATTTCCAAGGTTTCTAGTGTAATCCTTAAAACGCAAATAGAGATTGATACAAAGATGATGAGGAAAATGATCATTTTTTCTCATTCTGATTGCAAATTAACCACACTTTGTTATAGATTGTCTACGTCTCAAGAACAATCCTCGTTCTGTGGCCGTCTGTCTCATTCATCTGTGTGAATGGAGCTTGTAATTACAGAGCTGAGCAGTTGTGTTTAAATGGCAATACAGTTTGCAGTTTTTCACATAAACTGTCAGAAGCTTGAATCTGAAACGAAGCAAAATAAGCAATATTTCTGTGGAGAGTCCCTGCCAATAGCCCGAACAAAATAACAACTCCCCATCCAGGCCAACTGCTGTGGCTGCCCTGTTTATTTTTCTGGACAGAGTTCATCGATGGAATTTCAGAATTAACTGACAGACTTAAAAATATTTATTGAAAGGGCACCATGGCAAAAAATGAACATAAAAAAAAGAATCAAAAAGCATCCATCATCGCTGTTAGGGGAATATACGAGTGTGGTACAGCTGTCATTTCATTTCCACTCGCGCTAGATTAAATAAAGAGCAAGCTGCAAAAAATCCCTCTGTACTCTGGAGTCTCCAGCCCTCTGGCACTCCATTTCACTGACCACTTGTCAAACTGAAGATGAAAACGTTACTCTGTAATTATGAGTCGACACAAGACAAGAACAGTTATTAATGAAAAAGAAGATATATTAACCCATATTTTATCTTTGTCCAAATGTATAGGGGTATGTATGTATAAAAAAGTTTTCTATGCAGTTTAGCCTTTCATACACACAGCAGCAGTTCTGATCTCTTACACAGTTTTTGAAAAATAAAAAACATATTAAAAAACTGTATTTACAGTGTTGTTGTCGCCTGGAAACCACTGGAATCTGCCAAGCTCTGGATATATTTGATAGGGCAGATTCGTCCAGTTACTCTTCCATTCAGACACTTTTCACCCGAAGTGGCCCCATCCCGACCAATCACAATTGCTTATCTCATACGGTGAGAGTGTTCCCAAAATAGCACACATCTCATTATACATATGCTCGTGGTTGTAAAAAAGGCTGCACTTTCTGTGAATTTAGGCTACATAACCTCTGAGCTAGCTTTCAGGCAAAAAACTTCCTGGTTAGGTGTTATAAAAGACATTTTAAAAAGTTAATGAATGTATGTAAATGCTGGAAGTGAAGTAGGAGGGTGACGGGACAACCCACGTTAAAAATCTTTAACTTTTGTTTTCACATGGGATATGAACCCCGTTCTCCTGGGTAAGAGTCCGCCATTTGTTCACAGTTCGCTAGCAGGCCGCCAAGCTTTTCCTGCTTGAAAACAGAACAAGCAAGTGACAACTTACATTTGTCACTCAGCACTACATTAGACACTTGGTTGCTCAGATTGGTTGGGGGTCATGTTTCGTTGCTCTGATTGGTTGTAGGTCTATTTAGAGCCATTCTGATTTGTGTTTGAGAGGGTCCAGACTAATACACATTTCTTTTGAAAGTGTTGTTAACTGGATAGAGAAAACTAAGTTTTTGGCTTACAATGTCCTTTTTAATGCATCAGAAATTAGGCTACATTTCGAGCAAACATGGCCAAAACAGCCCTGGCTCTTACCTTCCTAACCAAACAAAAGCTTTCAACAAAAGTGGGAAAAACATTTTTTTTTAAATACCCGTTAGTGTGAACAAGGCCTTAGATCACTGCAGCCTAATTAGTTTGGAAAAGTAAGCATATTGTCCATATTGCAGTTGCCAGAGGACGACCATGCCTATACGTCTGTACAGTCGGGGGCATGCCGGAATATTGATCCATCATGCAGCGCTGGTAATAGTAGCTGCAGTAGTTGTACTAGTGGTATAGTTAAGCTCTAAACCTCAAAAGCATTTCATATGTGAGCTGGCTTTGATTTGGAGCTTGAATGGGGAAATAATGGGAGGCAGACAAGCTGGGGAGTGCAGCCACACAAAGGCACCATGCCTCTCTAAGGGGTCTGGCTGCCTGGCTGTCTCAGGGCCCTGGGCTGAGGTTGAGACTGAGGCTCAGGCTATAAGGTTGGGGTTTCACGGAAGACGGAGCTGCATGGGGGTTAGTAATGAAAGGCCTGGATGGATGAGGAGAGTCAGAGGCGTGTCATCCTCTCCTGCAGCCTGACCCTCACCTCGGAGATTAGTTCATCACAGAGAAGTATCAGAAGGGCTTTGGGAGCGCAGGAGAGGAGGCCTGACTGTGTGGGAGGGTTGAGCAGTGGGTAGACTGAGGCACTGTGGGGATGGGACACGGGCGGGGTGGGGTGACTTGGGGTTGTGGCGGCCCATTTCTAAACAGCGCTCCTAAAAATAGATCCTTCCACTATTTGAGCATTCAGTCATGAAAAGGATGAAAGGGTTTTCTTTTTAAATCAACTTAAGCAAAGCAAATCTTGAATTTGATGCCAGATTAAAGTTTGGTGAATGTATGAAAAGGGGAAACATGGAATTTTCCACTTCGTCTGCAACAAAACGGCATTACCAGGAACTAGCTGTTGTACCTTTAACACGCCTGGGTAGCCAAACAGAAGCTCTAATAAAGAAATAAAAGAATATCTGCAGCCGTTTGAGAGGGATGACGCAGCCTAATACAGCTGCAATAAAGTTAGAACGTCAACTTGGGCTGATTTATTTGAAGTGGAAGGGAAGTGTTTAATATGAGACACATGGTTTCAATAGATAGCTGAAGTTGCATGCCACGAACTGCAGAAAGATGTAAAACGGACTGTACAGGAACTGGTCAGTGATAAGTACATGATACAAGACAGACACTGAATGAAGCCATTCTTAAACCGACTATATTCCTTTTTCATTGAGGTCCAACAATTCAAATGTTTTTACAGTACTGTATGTTTAGCAAGTAGAAATGTAAAGTATTATTTCTCAGTACCTTGATAAACTCTCAAAAGAAACTTATTTTAGTCCCTTTCCCATATGGAAGCCTGCATCTTTCTTGGTTATATCTACAGAGACAGACAGGTGCAAACAAATACACACCGCAATGCGCTCCAGGGCCTCTACTGTACACAAGCGTGGATGTCCAAATATACCAAGTCCCACACCAAATCTACTTCTGCAGTCTTTGTTCAGTGTCTTGCACTAACACTTGGTGCCTCCGTTGCCAGAAAAATAAACACTATCACTCAAGACTGAGACAAGAATCTGAAATAGTGTCTGGCACATAGCAGCCGGGCAGCAACGCCTCTGTGAAAATCTAATCATTGTGGAGACAAATTTTTAATATTATAGCAATAAAGCATACACTTTAAAGGGATTAACACACTGACTGAATATATGCGAGTTTGACTGGAGTCAGCCAATGTCATGACTATTTTGTTCCCTTAAAAAAAGGTTCATTTTGGAAACTGCTTGATTTGATTTAGTGCTTTAAAAATAAGTCATATTTTAGCCACTGGATTATTCTAGTATTATAGTCTGATTTTGATTAATAAAAAATAAATAAAAAAACTAAAGGTTTTCGTAGGTTTTTTAAATCATTTTTGTTGACTATGGCTGTCTTCTCTGCATTTAGAGACCACAGCTTTTGCCATTTTTGATTATTAGCGTTATAATGATTACATTAGGAACAGTTTTCTGCAATACAATATATACAGTTATGCCCCAATCACACCTTTACTCGTCACTCTAAATGTCTGGCCAGCCAAACCATTGTTTTCCTCTGTTATTCTCTCTTGCACCGTGTTTCCTGGCAGTTTTAAGAAGGGTGTAAAAGTTTAAATATTCTTGACTTTTCGAACCATTGTGAAAGGTCGTACTGCTCGTTAATGTCACACTACGTAGTATTATTCACCATTGCTTTCATTTATGAAATTAAGATTGTTCTCAAACCCTAACTTTTCCAACAAAAGTTCAGAGCGCTCACAGCCTTCTCAGCAACACCTTGCTTCACATTTACACACATTACACACATTCACACCTGGTAGCTGCAAAAATATCCAAGTCATCAAGTGCTGGCCGCAGACCAGCCCTGCTGGAGCGGTTGAGGGTTAAATACCGTGTACAAGGCAGCCTGACAGCCTTTCAGCAGCTTTCTGGTCACAAATCAGTTTCTCGAACTTTCAGGCTGCGGCTCCAATTGAATGACCAATCTCATGCTACACTGTCTGCATGCAGGCCAGCTGCTAAATTAAACACTTTTTTTTCTTGCTGCTTAGCATTATGTTGTGGTGCTGAGGCTTCATTTCACAGACTTTTAATGGATGTTTTTTTTCTGCTTGTTTATGGGTATGTGTGTGTTTTTTTGCAAGTTGGGAAAGAGGAATCCAAAAGGGAGGGAGTGACACAGAGAGATGGAGAGCTGTGCGAGGGAGAGTGGGAGTCCTGAGATGAAACGCTGACATGGAGTTTCCTTATGGTGCAGAAACGGCCCGTGAGTTCGGAGGCGTTGTTGAGACTACAGAGAGACGCTTTCCTCGTTTTCGCTCCGGAGGAACTGACTGATCACCGGCCAGTCTGCTCGCTTTCGAAAGACAGTTGTCTCTGTAGTTTCCTGATCCGGACCAAAGCCCTTTGTGACTAAACAAATGGAATAAATTACCCAACTGGAGTGAATTATAGATTTTCCCCCTAGAAGTTGCTGGCATTTATTATATTACAAATGCCTTTATGTTAGGAACAGAAATTAAATGGGGAAGTCGTAAAAACGCACTCCCAGACTTATGGCAACAGCCTCCATTATTCTGTTAAACAGAAACGCTCCTCTGGAAGGGTCAAGCATCTATACTTCTGTATATGTTTATATCATTTTGAAGATCTTGGTTATTAGTTCAACCTGGTGACCCCACAGACGCTTTGCCTTCTGTCAGAGACGACATTTCCTACAGTGTCAAATGGGCTCCAGGCGTAAGCCTTTGAGCTCGGCTGCTACATCTGCTCTACATATTCATCCCAGGGCCTCTTTAATTCTAGCCCTGCGCCCACACTCGCACTCTACCACACACACACACTAACAGAAAACACACGCAACTACACGCGCACGGATATATGCACACGCATTGGGCTGAGCACACATATAAACATGTACTGTGATTAAGGAAGTGAAAAAGAACAATTTATTTATTATGTCAAGCTTGAAGAGCAACATGAGTTAGTGATCTTCATTTAAAACAAGCAAACAGTTCTTACCAAGCCGTGTCTGGCCTGGTGTAGAGCTAAAAATACAATCTTATTTTAATTTCAAATCTTATGTCTACAGTTATAACTAGTGATGGATTAAAAGTTTTATTGGAATGTACGTGTGATTTATGGATACGTCTATTATTCCTATTACTGTATATTGTGTTGCAATGCAAGATTAATGATGAAATTAGGAAAGAACAAATTAAGGTCAGTTGACCCAGCTCACAAAAAAGCACATTTTAAAGTTAATTCCCACTAGTAAATAGATATTTTACACATTTAAAACAGTAAAATGTGAATAATAACTGATTAGGTTCATTTGAATTCATTCATCACCTACCCCCTGCTTAATGTTACACTGAATCAGGATGATATTGACAGTCTATTCTGGTGCTGAAAACATTTGTTTTGTCAATCTTTGACGGCAGCAATCACCGGTAGGCGTTGTTCAGGGCCTGACAAAGGTTCAACCATTCCCAGAAAATGCAACAGGCTGTGTGTTGTGTCAGGTACCAGATGGGTTGGGCCAGCGGAAAAATGTTCATTCCAGTTTGTCCAACACCAGACTGCTATACAGGATTAACACTAGGTGTCACTCTTGACAGAAGAAGAAGAAGAGAGTGAGGTTTAAAAATGTTGAAATATTAGTGCAGTATTAGGTTTTTTTTTCATGAACTTTCTAGTAAACAAACATGCTCCGTGCACATCTTCCCTGCATTAGTTTAGGGTAAATATGAGGGTTAATGTGTTCTGATGAGAGTCAGTTGCAACATTTTATTTTAAGATCAGATTAAGTGATAATGTGTTTAATTGGTGAAATACTGCGTTTGGTTTACCAGAGCACAGCAAGCCCATGCTCCAGCTAAATTCCTACCAACAGATAATTATTAACTTATGCATATAAAATCTTCAAGACAAGAAGCAGACTTTCTCTTTATATCAAAGGCTACGTAGTGTTGAAAAGCAGCAGGTGACCATCACCACATGGATTTAAGCTTTGGGTTGGCAATGAGTGCAGGTGAGAGTAGCAACAGTGCAAAGTGTCAAAGAGGGAAGCCGCTATCACATAAAAGAAATAGTTATATTGCAAACCACACAAACCAACAGTTCTCTGCAGCTGGTTATACCTCAATGGCTTTTTAACAAACTGTATTCACCAGGTCACACACATATCCAATCACATCGATCTTTGACCTTTTGAACCGTGATATTTTGGAGGGATTTTCAACCTTTTTGAGAAGATTCTCAAGAAGAAGTAGAAGAAAAGGGCAAACTTCAGCGCCAAATCTGTGTAATAAATGTTATCCCCGACAGAACTGTATATACTTCTTTCATAAGGCTCCAAGCTGCATGCACTTTGACAATTAACATATAAAGTAAAAAATGTGTGTATATATAAATAAGTAAGCATTGCGTGGTTTACGTGAGCAACTCTTTTGAAAACTAAGTGTTTCAGAAATAAACTTTTTCTTTTGTGCTTTTCCACGGTTATGAGTGAACACGGGCTATGCGCAGCGTTTCGTCAGCAGAAAGCTGCGGGTAGTGAGCTACTGTTTTCCTTGAGATGGAGAGATAGAATACTGTTTGCCAGTGCGTCATGGTTAGTTAACAAGTCTCTGACTACCTGCATGCAAATAAATCAACCAAGCTCCTGCCACATGGCTTTGTTGTCTGTTATTTTTAGTACTTTTATATGAAAAGCCATAACTCACTCAACAGAGAAAGTCGGCTGGTTTGAACCCCCCACAACGCCAAGTTTGGGTCAAGGAAAAATCAGCAAACTGTGAGACAAATTGCTCCTGGGGAATAATGAAAAAAAACCTCCTGAACTTGAGTAATTGAGTTACACAAAAACAGAAATGTACAAAATCAGCGTCGCCTTCAAACCAAGTCTCTTCCTTTCGTGTGTCTACCAATCTTTTTCTCTCTCGTCTGCCAATCTCGGCTCCGTTACACCCCATGTTCCCACTGAGTCATATTATTTCCATATTTGTGTCGGCAGCAGCCCCTCGCTTTGATCTCCAGCCTTGTTCAGAGGCTGATCCTGTTATGGCTTGTTCCTGTAAATAGTTTGAAGTGATCCAGGATTAGAAGATTGTGGACCCAATGAAAAAACAAACAGCTCTTTACATTTACTTACATTTATAAGGCCCCTTAAAACACAAAAAATCATTTGGTAACAGTAGATGGAAGTTTACTCTGTAATTGTTGGTAATTGTGGTGCCACTGTTTATGGGCTCTGACAGAGCAAGATTCTGAGTGATTGAATTTGGAGTGTATTTCTGCCACACACAGCATTCAGCCTTTGAAACCTGACAGCAGCCGGGGTTTACACACTGTAACCATCTTTTGCTGACCGTTTGCTCGACATGGGCATGGCTAGAAATTAAAGTGAGCAGGATAACACTGAGCATGCACGCTTGTCTGAGTTTGACAATGATGAAACTGGGCAAACGAAACCACATTCTCCTTCCATGATTGTAAAAAATTGGGATATTGTCTAAAACTTAATTAAAACGGAATGTGATGATTTGCTAATCCAGTTTTTACATATGTTTTATGGAAACTGTACAAAAACAATATATTTAGCATTCAAACTGTTTGTTTTCGTAAATTTGCAGTCCGAATTCTGAATTTGATGCTTTCTGTTTTTTTTTCATTTACATTTTACACAGCAACTTTTTGGGAATCCGGGTTGTATATATATATATATATATATATATATATATATATATATGTGCTAATAACACAAAGTCTGCAGCTGTGCCAGTGGCGCTATGAGGCTGTTCTTAGGTAACTCTTAGAAACGAGTTGGAAGGGCGTAGCACAGACCAAAGAAGAGCCCATTCAATTTGGGAGAAGGTCCAAAATTACACATAGGATACTCAAAATATTTTTCCCAGATTAAGAGATAAGGCAGGGACTTATCGGAGGTCTGCGCTCTCAGATTGTCCTATTTAGCAACGTTTGTGGCTCTAGTGTTGCTGGATGCAAAATGCTAACAAATCTGAGTTTAGTACGTGAGCTTTTAACATTTGCTAATCAGTAGGGATGTCCAGATCAGGATTGGAGTTCTCCTCATATATGTCCTTCAGTGTTTTTTGCTTTGATGCCTGAGTTACCTGAGTGAACTGGTTTCCATTGAGTGTTTCTTTTCTTTTGCGCTGGCGGGATTAAGAAATTGGCCTTCTTTCATCAGATAGGGACATCCCAACTAATTAGCACTAAACGCAGCGTACAGTTGAAATTAAAGAAGATTTCATCGGTGCTGCTGGTATTTAGTATTGGACAAATAAAAAGTTTGACTTGATTTAAAACAGCAGTGTATAACCAAATATTGCGATAACAATTCATTCTGGGTGCAACATGACTTCATGTAACAAATTTCACAGCAATTCATCACTAATTGTTGAGACATTTCACTCAGAAACAGAAAAGTGAATTAAAGGGTGGCACCAGAGGGGAAGTCAAGGGATCAATAAGAAGGAGTCATTAGGATTCATCCTCTGAAGACCTTGAATATATGTACTAAATTAAATGTAAATCTGTCAAACAGTTGCAAAGAAAAGCCAATAAAAACAAAAATATCAACCTGCTTTTGGGGCAAAAGAAAAGTCAGGTGATTTATCCTTTGGGGACCATAAACGTCTGAAAATTTCATGGCAATCCATCAAATAGTTGCTGAGATAGTTCTGGATAGACCAAGCAACAAGCAGACTGACAATGCCATCCACAGAGCTACAGCACTATAAAAACACACACAGACACATTCTCATGTTTACAAGGGGGGGCAGATCCTGGGAAGTGTTTTTTACGATATTCTGGCAAGTGGACTTGAGTGAGTGCAGGTGCTCTCTGATCCTCTGTATCAGCCCTCTGAATCACACAATCCTCTCAAAGAAAAGAAAAAAACTCAATTACAACCAAGTACGCTTTTCCATGCTATCCAGAGAACAAAGACACCCTGATCCTTTTAAGTGACAAAAAGGCGAAAATAAAAACAGAGAGCCAACAAAAAGAGGAATGCGGGGAGGTGGCCGCTCCACATCCCCTTGTACTTGTCAAGATATGTAAAGCGTTCCTTCTCTTCACCCTTTTATGAAAGCCCGTTAACTGTCGCACAAGTAGTGACCGCAGCTGTTTCGTGACATTTATTTTCTTGTCGCTTTTTTCCCATCGTTCTCTAATTGGCTTCTGTTTGTGTCCTCCTCTCATGTGGTCTCTCTACACTCAGCTTAAATGAATGTACACTCTGGGGAGGAGAAAAAACTAGACTTGTATAAGTTTTTCGTGGTGGCGGGATAAATGTTGTAGGTCACAGAAATTATTATCTTTAATTCTGAGGCTGCGAGTCTCTTGATTTTCGGTTGCTGCGTGTGGGTGACCTCATCCACTTCATTGCACATTTCATCGCATATTTCCTGTCCTTTTGCCACTTGGTCTGTGGTCTATCACCCTTCATCGTGTGGTCTCCCTCTGACCAAATCACCAAGCTGTGTAAATTGCACATTGGGACAGACAAAAGAGCAGGGTATCATTTTGACTACTGTACGCTGTGGCACAGTATTAAATGAATGAAGTAGTAAGCCGGACACACACGCTGCCTGCACAGTTTGCATGTTTTCGTCTCCCTCTGAAGTGCATCCAGTGCTTTGATATTCTAGAGGGTGTCGTTTTACGTCATGACAGCCTGTCAAAAAGACTTTTTCTATGCTGCTCTCTGTAATGATTGTTGAGAATTACCTCTCTTAACCTACAAAACCATTCCTCCAGCATTCAACTTATTTGAGCAGTTAAGGAACAGACTTTAACTTTTATTTACACCATTATCATTGTAATAAACAGCACCTAAAACAAGTTTTCTTGATGTATTCTCAACTTATAAAACCGGTTTAATCATAAAAAAAAACCCCACGGAAACACAGTAATGGCCGAATGCAGGAGCATGCACTTATGCTTTACCACAACAGGCCACAGAAGCTAACCATTTTTTACAGTAGCGTGAATAAGATGTGATTAAGCCAGATAAATGGATAATGCATAGCACAGAGGTTGCGCATAGGAAGTGTAACCAGCAGACCTTATTGTGTTCTTTGGACATGTGTGACTTTACATTCCATCTCACTACCCAAGGCTTGTAAAGATAGTATAACGACAAACACAGACAGAAACCGGAATAAAACAAGCCTCCTTAAAGCACACGCACATACACACACACACATCACCACAGTTACTGGAAGAGTGACAGAGCATTGCAACGGGAGAAAAAACACAGAGAGAAAAACAAGTGGGCAAAACCACTTGGGGAAAAAAACACCCTATATTATCAGGGGTGGAGATCTGCCACAAGCACATTCCTGATTCAATACTCACTTCATCCGAAGCTATTTCAATATTGGTAAATAGTGTAGTGGATCCACAGGCCCGGGGACTGCGCTGCACCCAGCAGACATAACACCTCTCGGGCGAGACATAATACTGCGGTTGTATTGTAAAACAGGAGCAGATAACAAAAAATCATAACTATTATCTATTTATCTACAGTGTCTATCAATAATACAATATTTATCTATCTGTCTATCTATGAAAACTGCAACTAAAAAAAACACTGAAGCAGAGATGACTTTGACAACAGACTTTGGAGCAAACATTTACGGCACAGAGACTGTAAATTTGAAGCAGCACACTAACCAGATAAAAGGAAGCATGAGGAGGTTTTTTTGAAGGGAATTTTATTTTCAGTGTTATATTCTGTCATAACGACTGATTCTGAGGTGGGATCAGCAAGAGAAGAATTAGCTGAAGGTATGTCAATTGGTATAGCTTCCTATATTTGTTTGGTATTGTATATTTGATTGGTTTCATACAGGCTTTCTTATTTAATTAGTTTTTTGTTTTGTTTATTGCACTTAGTTGTAAGGCCTGTTTGCTTTATCTGTTTGATCCAGATAAAGATCATTCACTCACTCATTCATTCATTCATTTGCTTCCAAAACAAATACATGTGCTAGCTAGATAAGGGTGTTTACAACACGAGGCGGTGGTGCTCATGGAAACACTGCCATATCAGTCCACAGGGGGCGCCAAAAGCAACAAAAATGAAAGTTCCTTTTATTTGCTTGAAAGCATTGAATGTGAAATTTCACTCTCACATCTATACAATAGAGACACGACAAGAGCCAGTAGCCAAATAGCTTGGTTTAGCAGAGGAAGTTATGGCTTCTGGGTTAACTCCTGTTTCCAGATTTTATGCTAAGCTAAGCTAACCAGCTGTTTGCCACAGCATTGTAATTCAAAAGCACACATACTGGAGTGCTATCAAGACAAAATAAAGCATAGAACGTAAGTGTAGCTCCCAAAACGTAAAAAAATTGCTAAAATCCATGACCAGGACAGTGAACTGATAACCTGCAGAACCTCAGCAGACAGATAATAATAATCAGAGACAGGGTGGCTGAGGTAGTTCCTAGGAACCATGACGTGTGTGTATTTGCAATTCTTGTGAAGCAACACAAGCAGCAATTTTGTCAGCCTGTAGAATGCAGCTTTGGAAGCCCGCCTGACCAAAATAGGAGCTGAATAAATTTTTTGATTACACTGAAAAGAAGCATTTTAAATGGAAAGCTAATGAATCAGTAACGATAGAGTCCAAACTGCAAGACGGAGCATCATTAAGCGGTATGGGGAGGAAATAGGTGGGGTGTGTGTAGAGGGGTTAATAGTGGGAGAGAAAGCAGGAGGAGGCCAGAGATAGTGAGAAGAGGAGAGGCAGAAAGACAGAGCAAAGAGGCCGAGGGGCTGAGGGGGTGAAAGGTCACAACCCTGACACGTGTAGCTAGTTGAACCTTCAACTCTAAGTGGAGGTCACCGGCGGGAGGCTTGGAGGGGAAGCGCTTTATTGTTCTGGGTTACGAGCTCCTCGCCAGCGCTGTTAGGAGCTCCTAAATCACACACACACACTGCGGGTCATTCGGGGCTGCCTGAGCCAGATACTGCCTGGCCTGAGCACATTTTTCCCCTGGTAAAGTCTTTATCCTAGACGCCTCGCCGGTCTATCCTAAAGGCTGCTGAAATGGAAAAGACGAGGTGGGTTTTATTTCGGACCGATTTTACGATACGAACTAATGTATATGAAAAGACATCACCTCATAAACCAATAGAGTTGCCTTGCTCATGCACCTACTTAATGCACTATGCAGGGGATTTCACATGAAACATGAGAGCTGCAAAATGCATTCAAATAATGATATGAAGTGTCATGGTCAATGTGGAACACTAGATTGTGTGATTAAATTAGTCAAATAACGGATTATTTGATTAACAGAAAATGTTTTGCCGTAAGATTGCTGTATACTGTTGTGATTATAGCTTATGTGATTTTAAACTTAAACAAAACCATCTCTGGTTGCAGCTACTGAAATGTGTGGATTTTATGCTCATCTTTGTCATGTATGACAATAAATTGGAATATCTTTTTCACATCAGGTTTTGGAGAATTAGTCCTGCAGCAACACACAAGCCATAACCAAGTTAACAAATACTCATTAGTCACAGACGTGAAGTACATATAACAGTCATTGAAAAATCACCTTTTCAGGTTTAAAAGTACATTAATATAGGTATGAAACTCAAGTATAACCTACATGTTGAGGTATTTGTACTTGCCTTGAACATTTCTATTTTATGATACTTGTTATTTCTAATACATAACTACTTTATGCGATTTATTTGTAATATTCCGACAACATCCAGTCAAGTTGCAGAAAGCAAAAAAATTCTTCTTAAAAAAAAAATAATCATGATTTTTTAAGTGTGATGTTTCAATCTGTTGTTTGAGTGGCATTATATTTGATGATACAAGATCACATTGACTTGGTCCCAGCTCTGTGCATTGTATTCAAGCTAATCATCTAATATGCAGTATCATACTCACTCACAAAGTGCCTTTTTTTCTTTCTTTAAAAGCAAAACCTTTTTATTGAGCATTTTGACTCTAAAAACAATCTAAATCCTTCTTCCACCACTGCGTATTTTACAAACACATGCTTGAATTGTTTTAACATGTTTTACATTAAACATGAACAGAAAAAGCACATGAAATTGATTTTCATAGAAATCGATTTTGTTCAGTTAATATTCAAATATACACTTTCAGTACTTCAAAACAACGCAGTTGGACATGAGTTCAACAAATCTCACAAGGCATGTGCTGTTCTAGCAGTGCGTGTCTAATTCAAACCTTTAAAACCAGATTCAAATCTAATTTGACCATAATCTGGGCCTGATCGGAAGGTGTTCCTCATTGATTTATTGTAAACTCTGCTAAGTGTCAGTGTGAGAGGTAGCAGAGAGGAGTGTGATGATGATAACCTCAAATGAATTCTCCTCTCTCCACCCTCCTCCACAGTTTATTAGTTTAGGCCAGAGGCCACTTGTAGCCTTGCAGAGTGGACGGTAATTGTGTGCGTGCTCCTTAAGCACCGACCGCAGCAATAATAGACTGAATTATACAATAAATTCCCTCCAGATGTGCTCCCTCCACTCCCACCCACCCACTCCAATTTGACAGTTCGCACACCCACAATCTGCGCAAGGAGGCCTCCGTCCACACACACACAGACGTGCACTCACTCACCCATATACAGGCTTACAAATGTACATACACACACGCGGTGGCTTAGTTGCAGTGTTTGCATTGTCAGATTGTTTCCATACTGGTGTTAGCTTGCTGCGTTTCCTCACTGCTGGTGTAATTACAGGTCGTATTAGCTGATAGTGTTTTGCTAACCTCCTAATAGATGTCCTCCTGCCTCTGAAACCTCACAGAGAGTCCATTCAATAATAAGCAGCCTTTCTAATACCCAACACTGTTACACACACACACAGACACACAGGCTGATGTTTAGAGGTAACCACATACGCATGTCCTACTTGCTCAAAAACAAAAAGATGCACCGCTCGCATTTAAATGATGTGGAATATTCTATAAATTTTTGATTAGCATTATAGATGTAGCACTTGGAGAAAACGCAGTGAAAGTACATCCTGAATAAAAACACAGAGCCACCCTGCATGGGAATCTGCCCGTCTATTTCAGTCTTACGGAGGCGGCAGGAGAGGAGGAGGATAAGGACAAGAGGAAGAAAGAGGAGGAAAAGAGTGGTCAGACTAATTATTATGTACACTGCTGCTGAAATGTGAGTCCGTTTTCTGGGGAGGGGGGGTTTCATTCCAGATTTTTGTGTACTGCTGCCTACTGTCATAGAAACGGGTTTCGTATTTTCTTATGGCTAAATATTGCCCAGCTCTCGGCCAGCGTTGTGCTGATGCAGGAGGATGGTGAGAGAGTGGACCACCAGTTAGATTGGCTGCTACACTTTCTCTCCATCCATGCTTTGTTGGTGTGCTGCTGTCAAGATCTCAGCATCAGCCTGCACAGTGCCACCCAGTGTTCAGCCACGGGTCTTTATCACAGCTAAGAGAAACTGGACAAATGAGTAAACAATTAGAAATATAAATTATAAGCTTAATCAGATCAGAGCTATTCAGATATTTATCTTAAGTAAAAGTAGTAATATCCCACTATTAATATACTCCAATACAAGAAAAAAATCATGAATTCTTCGAGCATTTTCAGCATTAATAATCATATTAAATATGTATAATGGCCCCTGTGAGTAACGTATTGTTTTAGTTGATCATAATCTTTGATGCATAACTTGAAAGCTGTATTTTAATGTTGTATTTATTCGAGGTAGAGTTCAGTTGGATTGTTTTTTTTAATGCTTCCCCGTTGTAGAATCTAGTCCCACGCATATCTTAGACACTGATCATGGGTTTTGCATGTAGTATCTTCATTTATAAAGTAACTGGGAACTCTATCTGGTGAGTGTAAAGGACCTAAAATACTAAATATCACTCTGAAATGCAGTATGGAGTAAAAGTATAAAGCAGAAAATGGACACTTAAGCAAATATAGGTACCCAGAAATTGTAGTTAAGTACAATACTTCAATATAAATACTTAGTTATTTTTAATAATAGAAAATTTGTTTTCTTGTAATCAATTTATCAAGGCTTGTTGCATTTTTCTACTTTTTCAAATTGGGAGTGACAGAAGAGGCTGGAAAAGAAAAGGGGATATATACAAGAAGGGGTCTTGAATTAATATAAACAAATATCATACTGCATAATACTAACAAGTGTAATGAGGTATAATTTCTGATCTAAATGTGCTAAAGGGATCACCCTTACACCAGAATTACTCCCATATTAATAAAGACTTGCAATAACACAGGACAAATGCAAAAACAAGATATTAAAATTTTCCGAAGCTGTTGTTACATTATGCTTTTTTTCCACATATGTCAGAATAAAAAGTTTGTGTTTTCAGTTAGGAACAGATGAGAATTACACAAATCTAATACTAAAAACAATATCGTTGGAACACAAATTAGACTTTGAGTTAAAACGCACCTTAGCTAATTATTAATTATTAATGGCATAATGTATGAATAAAAACCAATTCAGTTTATGGAGGGCCAAAATTAATAGTAACAACACCAATTTCTATAATGCATTCTAAACATACTAACAAAAATTGTACCTTGTTTTAAAGCATTTTTTAATAAGTTCTAAGGTCAAGTATCATAATACTTCATAACTGGTGATCACATACAGAGAGTTTTTTGCAAGTACCATGATGTGGTATAATGTTCATAGATGCATGCATTATAATGAGTGCTATAGAGCTTTGTAATGTGATTAGAAGGTTAGGGTAGGTAAGTAAGTCTATAATGCTTTATAGGCATGCACTTGTAAAATAAATAAACAAATAAATACAAAATGCCAAGGACTCACAAGCAATTATCAAGTATTAGGATTATTTGGATTATGACCTTACACTTTAAGAGCAAGAGCATTGTGAATATTTATGGTTGCTTATAACTATAATTGTATAGTGCTATAAGCAGATAGTGTTATAAGTATGTTTATAATGCATTACAGACATGGGCTTCATAGAAAGTGTTTAACATTTGTTTTTTAAAGATCTTTTGTATGTAACACATGCCCTAATAATAATACTACTACTTAAACTTATAATATCTGAAACTTCAAAGTACATGACCATGTTTCACATATCCTACCTGACAGTGTTAGCTCTGTTCCACTGTCACATGGTGATATTGTGTTTGCCAGGTGAGAGGCTGGCCGGACTAATCAGTAAAGGCAGAGTAATTTGCCTGCAGACATGTTCCAGAGCACAACTCCCTGGTGCTTTGCTCAACCTGCTATCCCAGGTGGCTTCAACGCTTGAATGCCCCTTTTACCTGCTCCAAACTACACGGCCAGAGAAAAAAAAGGAAAAGAAAAAAGGAATAATTAAAAAAAACACGTCATAACAGGAAACAGGAACAGGAAAGAGACTTGGCGGACTGTGCAGAGGCCAGGTGCATAGTTTGGCTCTACTCCCCCCTCTGCTCTCTGGCTTGTGCAGGCAGGAGGGTGGCTGCTGGTAGCGGAGGCCTTTTCATCGCCAAGCTTCTTTATCAAACCCCTGGGTCTAGTTTGTTCTCCTGTTGCTGCTGCTTGGTGGGTTGCCGTTATAAATTAGACGGCAGGAGATGTGGGGAGCTCCCTGGCGGATCCCTGCCTGACGACTGCTCACACAGAAGGTCAAGTGAAATATCAGCTACACCGTTCATTTTTTAATTACAACAAGTCAGCTCGTAAAAGCGGCCTCATGAGCCAGGGTGGTACAGTTTTCTCTTTTGGTGTTTTTCTCCACAGCTTGCCTCCCTTGCTGTTCGCTGTGTGTCTTTCCAGAGTTGCACAGGGATCTTTAATCACCATGTTGGGGGGGAAAAAGAAGGTTTGTGTAACAGCTATTCCATTTATTTGACCCATCAAAGGAGGCACACTCACTAATGATTGCTTGTAAGATAGATCTCCTTCATCCTTTCCGAGCTTACTCTTGGAAATTTACTGCTCAAGTTCACTGTCTGTACAGCAAAGGGAACAAATTAATTTACAGTCGTGCTGACCAGTTTAGAACATGATGACGTTTGGGGGAAAGAATTACTTTTAGCTTACCCCTCAAAGCCACACTGTAAAACAGTGTCAAAGAGATGAAATCAGATACTAAAATTGCTCATTCTAAAATTGCCAGCTTTAACAGCTCTGACATTTGTTTTTTCTCATCCGCAGGCGCATTCATTGAAAATATTAACTCTAAAATTTATGCACGATTAATTATTTGCATCCCCGGTAAGAGGGTGTTGGCAATTTGTTTATTTTTGTTTGAGCGGTTGCCGGCTAAGTTCGTCATCCAGAGCCCTTGTGGCCTCCTGGGTGGCCGTGGCTCATGCCAAAGATGCCCTCGCCGTGTTTAATCTTTGACATTTATTTGTTTGCTTTGTGAATGAATATGCAGGCTGGAAACATCTATTAGTTCTAGTGTATCCTCATTACAGGGGGCCGTTCATCCTGCTAGACTGTGGTTGGTCAGGCAGCCGCTCCTCCAGACCAATGTCCAGACACCGCCTGGCAACCTCGCCTTTAGCCCGTGTCCATTCACTTCTCACACTCAGTGTCCAGATACTATCTGGCAACCGTCGGTACAACAGGGCTCAGCTCGAAGCCACGCTGGCAACACGGCAGCAAATGGAGCCTTGAATTAGTTCAGGTTTGTATCAACATTTTAAAAGTCCAAAAACTGAAACTTTCAGTGAACCACCTAACTAGGGAGGGGGGTTGTGATGCTTTTAAATATTGACTTTTTTATTTGCACATTTGTTGTTGTTTCTCATAACAGTTCCAGCCGCTATGTGCTTGTTTGTGTACGCATGTGTGTGCGTTCTTTATTCGTTGCTCCTCCGTAGCATCCACTAAGCCTCTAAGAGCTGGCCTCACCTCATCTGGCAGCCATTACCTGCACACATGCTCCTGTCTGAAGGTTGATCTGCCGGGTTAAACAAATCCAGGCAGCGTGGCCCGCCAGGAATCAGCTCCATACATCAGCTGTGGAACAGCCAACATGACAGGGTTAGAGCTGGCTACCGTTAGCCGCGCACTATCACTGATCTCCCAACGCCAAATATGCTCGAAAACGACAAACTCACTTTAGTTCAGGTGCTGGATGTGGCGATCAAATATAGTGAGATATGTGGCTTCTGCTGAGGCAAAAGCTCCTGAGTTTCCCTCTGGAAAGATGTGACACGAATCATTTCTTATGTATGAAGTTCCAAACTAAACAGTAACAGGCATATAGTCTCGGTATTGAATGTGGAATTCGGTAATTATCTGCAGCAATATGCTCTATCCAGCATTTTGGTGTGAGGCGAGGCATAAATGTCTCTCAGCGGGGATGGCACGGAATTGACAATTCGACCAAGTTTGTGGAGTCTGATTCAATTCCGTGCCCAATCAAAAGCGCTTGAGATTCCATTTATGTTTATTACATTTCCTGTTTCTCACTTCATCACGTCGGAATTGAAACTGACAGGGTAATTATCATTTCATCCTAAATTGATCCCAATCCATGTGGGCTGGCTCCAAACATAGAGACACGAGAGGGGGAAAAAGAGAGATGGAGGAGAAAAAAAAGAAGCATTTTGGGAGCATTTGGCGATGGTTCAGTCATCTGTAAGACGTATCGCTTGAAGGGTGGGGAGAGATGGAGGGAGAGAAGCAGGGAGGGAGGAAAAGGAAGGGGAGACGTTTGGAGATTGCGTTGCGGGTGTTCCCTTGATGTCCCCCTGACAGGAACCAGATTGGGAGCCGCGCGGCGTCGGCGCTTTGGCTTTTTATTCGTCTGGCTCCGCCGAGTTTTTCCTGGCCTGAGCAGGCCCGGTTCTGAGACGCTGTGGCCCACTCGTGGAGCCAGCCTGTAGTTTAAGTGAGAATAACAAATGCTAGAAAAAATAATAGGCCTACAAAAAGAAAAAGAGAGGAGCAGCACAATCCTACTATTGTTCATAGTAGCTAGGCAGAAAGCACAGTCAAGCCACGTCTTTGGGACATTTTACTGGCTGTAATAAAGAGTGTGTGGTCCCTGTTTTGGAGAGGTCTGCCAGACTGACAGATATGCTCTACAGTAGTATTGGATGGTTCCGTATCATGTATTTTGAGTTGTGTTACTTGGCACAGCTCAGTCGAGAGCTGTCATTCATCATGCTTGTGCCGAGCTGAAAGTAGTGGTCCGAGCTGCTTATGATGGCATAGTGTGCATTATGTTGAATAAGTAATCGTAAAGGCGCTTGTGGATAGTGGCATAAAGGGAGATTTTAACTCCATTTTGAAGAACTCGCACATAAAATGACAAAATCCTCCAATTTGATTGAAGTGTTTTAAGTTGAAGCAATGGTATATGAACTGAAAAATATTTATACACATCAGAAAAATAAAGTTGCAAGTTATTTGCATTTCATGTAATGTGTAGCTACGCGGCTCGACATTCAACATTTTTGTGTAGTTATAAGTAGAGCCTGACTGATTTATCAGCTGATCTATAAATGGGTCGATATTGGCCAATCACAGACGTCAGAGCCTGTCCGACCTGGGATTTCTAGAGGCCAATACGGATCCCCATGTCAGAGGGGAAAAATTCACTGATATCCGATATGGCAGCCGATGAAGTGAATTTTTGAGCTGGAAGGAAAATCTACCTTTTCTATGTGGACGGCACAAAAATTTGCACCGAGAAGACTTTGCTAAGGTACTCAGAATGCTACTAGTTAATAACTATTAGAAGATACATGTTCTAATTTTTATACATTAAATATACAATGCATTACAGTGTCAACCAATTCTAAAAATGAAAACTGAGAAAATGTATTTTAAAAAAAGCTAAATAAATCTTTGTGTGATCAGTCAGTCAATTAATAAGCATTTAAAAAATGAAAAGAAATAAAAATATGAAAATGGCTAAAACACTTTCTAAATCACCCCAGGCACAGTTTATTGCATTATATGTTCTGTAAAAAGAAATGCCGTTGACAGGTCAATATCAGCTGATAATATCAGTCAACCTATATCTATCTGTCGGGTTCTAATATTCACCAATATAAAACTCTTTTTTACAGATCATGGTCTATGTTTATTACAGCTCAAAAATTCACCGTATCGGCTGCCATATAGGTGATGTGCAAAGATTCCCCTTCTTAGAATCAGTATTAGCCTCAAACATCACATATCAGTCAGCCTCTAGTTATAAGGTTATGAGTTTATTTCAGACAAATAAGCAATAAACTGAGTCCTCATTGTGGAAACCGGTTTATATCTGAATCCCCTTTTCATAGAATATAGGCATCAAATTACTGTGTCAAACAACGTGCAAAACAGAGATTGGGATGAGCACTGCATTGCATTTTCGATTTTTCTCCATTCACACGCGCACACGCACACGCACACACACAGACGCAGACACGCACACACACAGACGCAGACACACACACACACTCACTCGTGTCCCTGGCTTCTACAGAAACACAGTTTGGTCTGTGCTTAATCAGTTCTGTTTTTAAGTGTTCTCTGCTCAGTTTTCCAGCACAGCCCCGTGAAAGAAAAACGTCTGGTCGTGGGTGGCTTAGCTGGGTCACTGAGCCCACAGAGTAGAGCATTTCATAAGAAAGAGCCCACTTAATTCTGAGCCATACATCGCATTAGCTGATTTACATGTGGACAGCTATCATTTTGTGAGGAGTTTGACAGTGATAAATGAGGTGTTTTACCTAATAGGTAATAAAAACAAATTACAGGTCTTAAGAGAAAGGATGTTCTTCATTTGGCTCTGTTTTCTGTCTCTTGCAGGGCAAGGGCCAGATTGTTTCCATATGATTGTAGCCTTCGTTTGTTAAGACTACAGACAGAGATTAATAACGGCATTTTCTGATGACCGATCCATACTTCTGCTTGGGGTTATTTTAAAAAAATGGTAGGAACAACTGGACATTCAGGATGAATGATGTTTTTATCCGCACTCCTACAGATTTCTAGGTTACTTAACTACTTACACTGTATTTTAATCTGTCATGAGTATTATTTTACTCCCTGTGATTCTGTCTTAAAATAGCCTTAAACACTGTTTGCACAAATTAAATTTTATTAATTACAGGAAAGAAATGTCTTACCTCCACTATAAAAACATGAAATTAACACATTACGTAAATTTATATCCTCTCAGCTGTATGTTGAGGGCAATAAACATTTCTCTGATTAGCAGCACAAATAATACCATGTACCCTGTTAATTATAGCGGGTATAAAAGCCTCAATGCATGTGGCTGCTGCTGGTGTCCATAATCCATCAAATACCCTAAATTCAAATGAGTGAAACCATAAACAATCTACATATGGTCAGTGGGGATTCACAGCGTTTTCACAGAGGGCGAAATGCTGACATACAATGTGCAATGACAAATGACAGTCCAGAGACGAGAACAAATCAGTGCTCTGACCAGAGGTTTTTTTTCCAAAGAAAAAATATTAGCCCAAACAGTACTTAGTAGGTGAGGGTGTGTTATTCTTAACCGGTTTGAATCACTACTGGACTCTGCGGGTCCCACAGAGCTCGTATATAAGCTCTCTCAAGTTTCTTCAGCTAGGCGTGAAAAGGCTTCCCTTCTGGTGTAATGCAAGCCTGACAGAGGACAAGTCTGCCTCTATTCCCCGTCTCAAACACAACCCCAAAGGATGAGGCAGTCACATCCACAGTCAGGCCTGAAAGATCCTTACACTGTGAAATCTGTTCAGTCAGGTGTGATTCTCACCATACATGCAGGTGGCCATAAATTAGTATGATGCCCGGTGGGAGTTGTACTCAAATAAAATAAAAATACATTTAAATCAGCTATCATAAACTACACTCATGTACAGCTATGATACGTAATGAATACATTGCATGTTGGCTGTACTGTTAAATGGAAAATCCATGTGTGCATGTTCAGTTCGAGAGGCCGGAGACATTGCTTTTTAACCTTGAAATGAGAGAGTTATGTTTTGTCACAATCCTGCAATCATCATATAGAGAAACAAAGACGATACTTTCCCAGTGAATTGAATTTTGCTGTTCCGTCCTGCTTGTAAATGATGCAGGCGTACGTAATGACTGCGTAGTCAGACCGAGGTAATTTCAAGTGCCACATCCAATCAGCACTATCACCACAAAGCATCACAGCTTGGAGCGCAGTCATTCTCTCTGCAGGGCCCTCAGCTGAGGTGATACTCAACCGCTGAAATACAGTAAAAGTTACCGATACTGAGCAAAGAAAGAACGGGTGAGGAAAGAGAAGGGGGCAAGAGGGACGGGGGCGGAGGGGGTGAAAGAGTCTTGGATCCTGTGGTAAGTGCCAGAGGGACACATTTTGTTGGAGCACAGGGTGTGCTGAGTGATGGGAGAACGGCTACAGCAGTGTTTAGAAACACCAGTCGGCCAGTCTATTGCCTAGGAGCCTGGGTGTCTGCGCTGAGCTCTCCCCCCCACCGCTCTAAGTAGGATGGTACATGCAGCCTCACTGCATACCGCTCTGCGCGCCGCTAAAATTAGCCCCCCTGGAACCAGATGGAATTCTAAACAGAATAAACTTTTCTTGACTTGATTATATTGAGCCTTTCCAAGCTCCGACATTAAAAAGAAAGAGAGAAGGCAAAGAACGAGGGGGAACCTTAGAAGCTAATTGCCGTGGGTCTGGCGTGCACATTGGGCATTGTGTTGAGTCGAGACGCTGCAGTAATGCCGGAGCCTTTCCCCGGGCCGTGTCTCCCAAAGGGGGAACTGTCACATCTTCCATGCGTTTGCGGTGGGCTTGCAGCTCCACACGGACTGCATGTGAAGCCGCTAATTAAAAGCAAGCGATCCGTAACTGTCTGGCTCACCAGGCCGTGCTCATCCATGTGGCCCCCATTGGCTCTCGTAGACCCCCTGGCCCCTGACGGAGGCTGTTAGGCCTCTGTGTGGGAGTGATTTTGAGCAAAAAAAACATGACTCTCTTATAAAGCAACATTGGCAGGATTACAGTGTATTTATGAGATTAATTTAGAAGGTCACAAACTTTACCCTGAGTCATGCACAAAAAACATTTAAAAAGACGATTGAAATTAGGGACACTAAATTTGATAACTAACAATTTAAAAATTTTCACTTGTATTCATGTCATATTATCATGGAAACATAGTGGCATCATGAAAAAAAAAGAAAGTCAATCTGTCACAATAATTACAATATTGACTTAGAGCTCAACAAAAGTTATCATGTCCATATATTATAGAATGTTGCAGATATCGCTTACATACGCTCTTGTTTTTTTTACGTGATTTTGCAAAATAATATCACAAAAACATTGGCCGTTCTGTAACTTTTTTTGAGAAAAATAATATGCTTGTTTTGCTTGTTTTGTTTTGTCATTTCTGGCAGTGCTGCTTCTGTCCTCACACCTGCTCTGTGTTGGAGATTCACTGTCTGCTCAGGTAGCTCCTCCACACACACACACACAGACACAAGCTTTATTCTCTTTGGAAGGATGTGCTTACATTGGTATGCTATTATATTATCATCAGTTGTAATTTCTTAAAATAACAATATTGTTTATCGCTATTATTTCTGGGACAATATATGAACATTACCATTAGCATCAAATTTGGGGTCTGGTTTCTGTAGTTCTAGAAACAAATTGGACCAGTACCCATAGTGCATTAGCTACATTAGCATCTTCATTGTATATCATTTGATGGATGATTGATGGATCAGACTTTATATTGTGCCAAATTTGGATGTTACTGTAGTTGCCACAGTGTTTGTCGTACAATGCAAAACAAAATAAAAAAAAAACATTCACCAATTTTGGCAGCAAAATAACTATGACCTATGACCTAAAGGTAGACAGCTCGATGGAACAATTAGTCAGATATATTTCAACTGGAAATCCGTGCATGGTGCTGAACGGCTTTAAGATACCAGTCCTTCTTAATTTGGCTACACCCATACTGCTACCATGGTAACCGCAAAACTGCAGCTAGTGTACGTGTCAACAGTGCAGTCAAACAACACTGAACTGTTTTAATAAAAATGTCTGTAAATAAAACACAAAAAATAAAAAAACACAAATGTGATCTGATTTCATGCTGCACACAGTAGATGTAATTTTTCACACAGAGAACAGTACAATTGGTTAGTTTGTTGATCTAAAGGACCACTGTGAATCCGACCTCCTTGTTCAGTAATCATTTGCAAAAAAAAAACTAAATGGACTGCTAACAGATCAGAAAAATACCACTGCCTAATTTTGTTGATGCTTGATAACAACAATCACAACAGGGCAATCAGAGATGTCAGACTTCACCCCACAGCGCCCTCTGTTGGCCAGACGATGTATATGCAGCGGAAACAAAGACAGACAGCCAGACACACCGCCACCCAAAACAATACTTCACTCCCACTCCGTGGGGTGAAGTAATAAGAGCTAACCTTGACAAATACTTTCCCCTTTCCTACACAACAAAAGTTGAGGAATGGCGGACTTCTCCACTTATAGTCAATTAATTGGCTATTGCTGACAAAAGTAGTATGAAATAAGGGTTTGATCTGATGAAAATCCTAATGAGTAGGAATGGATGATTTTGTCCATCAATAGGCCAACTTAAATCGCTAAAAATGTCATCCTGTCCAAAGGCGCCAATGAGGGAAAGACGCCACAGACACCAAACACCCAGACTAGTATACTGCAAAATACTGCGGTGATAAAGGCTTAATGAGCCTTGTGTGGACTCACTTGGCAAAGGTTTGAATGTAGGACTTGGAAACCAGACGTTAATTTATATGTAAAAGTCCCGCTTTCCAGCCTAAATAAAAAAAGTTGCAAGGCAGACAATAGCTGCAACACAACAGTGTGTGTAAACAGAGGAAGCTAAAGAGCACTTAGAATACAATACAAATTCCTTTAATGAAACGACCCATGGTTGGTAGACAACAGGGAACGGGACTTTGACTCGCTCCAAACAGTGACTTTGATTACCAAGATTTGTTTGTTTGCATAAAATGACAGCTAAAACCCCAAGTCCTTGTCTAAACCAAAGTCTCACTACACTCCAAACTCAGCCCAGTGGTTGGCCACCTACAGAACAGAAAAAAAACAAGGGAAAAACCCCTTTGTATCAAAGGCTATCTTCTGGTGACTCCCTGGCTCGTGTTTATCGAATGCTGATTTTAATGCTCCATTTTTATCATGGCGATTAGCATTGTTTAGTAATCAGTCAAACCGAGACTTCCCCTTGTCCGTGCGAGTGTAAACACTTGTCTTCTCAAAACAGCTTCATTTGGATAAAGAAAGGACAGAAATGTCTCTGTGAATGTGATGGTATATTTTTTGTATTGTTTGCTAAAGCAGAAGCACATGATGTAATGCTAGTGTTTATGGGAGAAAAAGCAGTAATCGTACTATCAGTCATATGTGAGCCATGACACATATGACCACCATGAATCGGCCTTTTCTCTCTCTGAAATCCGTCCCATCCCATCGCAGATTTTCCACCACTCACTGGCTTAGCTCTCTGCCACAAATTTTATATGATCCTCTTTTTCAATAACCTCAGTTTGCTTTGATTACTTTAATCACCTTTGAATCTAACCAATTTTCAGAGTTTGCGGTAGCTCGGCCCGAGCCTCCTTGGTGGCGTGTGTGTTACTGAGGTGAGACACCGAGCATTGCTGCAGTAGCTCGTTTGAGCCGGTGCTGAAGAGTTTCCTCGACAGTAGGAAGGAAAACCTTTGGGAGAGGGGGGGTGTATGGAGGTAATGCGAAGGGAAGAGTGAGGGAGCGACCCAGACGGTGACTTGGCTGGGGTCAGGTGTAAACATATGCACAGCTGGCAAGCAGATGTGCTCAGACGAGAGCCAGTGACCATGTCTTTGGTTCCTTCCTCTCCGCTCACCTGATGTTCAGCTAATTCAGCAAGGGGAAACAAAGAGTAAGCTGCAAAAGAAAAATTCACGCACACGTAAAATAGTGTGCAGACATGCTCAAAATACACACGAGGGGTCTTTGCAATGCAGACAGTGAGAAAAAAATCTGAAAAGGGGGGCATAAAGAAATCAAAAGCTCTGGTTACTCCAGAAGTGGCCTCTGCTCCTCTGTTACTTAGCTAGTCAAGCAAGTGTGTGGTCGATGAGAGAAAAAGTATAACATTTCCCATTTTCTACTTTACTGGAGTGGTTTGGGAGACTCATCGGATGGAATTTTAAAAAGATCTTTCAGTGCACTGACATCCATGAACACGCCATGATTACATTCCTTTCACCCCATTGCTTTCTTTTTTTCTGCCTTATTCACGATGTGCCAGGCCAAAAAGGACAGACAATTTTGTGCATTTTTGTGGATTTTCTGAGACCCCTAATCAAACCTTCAAACAAATGATCTCATAATGTAATGGACTGGGGAGATGCAAGCAACAACAAAACAAACGCTCCTCCACTGTTAGAGCAATAACCAAAAGTTTACACACCGGCAAACAGTTTAAATATTTACCAACCTTAGTAAAACAGTCGGGGATTATCCAGTATTGTTATAACACTGAGAAAAGACTCTCATACTTTCCATATTTTCTGCTGATTCCATGAAGCTGAAAACAAGGAGAGGGATCAGATTAAAATCTCTTTGTACATAAACTACCCATTGACTCACTGTCTTCCTGTCGGAAGGAGCAATTAGCTCTCCGAGACAAAGATCTCAGACATGTTAAATGGCTGAAAATAAATAAATGTGGGTATTGCCGTTAGACTTTCGGCCCTGTTTCAATTAGAGCAGAGGCCGTGGTCTGTGTCTCTCACTGAGCTGCTGGCTCCTTCAAGCTCTGCTTCTATGGGGACTTTTTAATTGCTATGTTTTAGCTGAGAGGGAAACAGAGAGGGGAAATGTACTGTATTCATCTTGGCCTCCCACTATGCTTCACTCATGAAGGCCTGGGGTGATTTGTCTCTTTAACGCGGAACGCCGTACAGTGAAGTACAGTGCTGCTCAGACAATGCATTCATTCTTCCCATCATGAATGGAGATTTTCTTCCATAGGTCTTTTTTTCTTCTTTTCAGTGGATTGATTTATGTGACATAATTTATTATGACCAGCTACCCGAGCTCCTTCAATTTCAGGAGGTAAAATGATCTGGAGATTTGCTAAAATCACAACACCTTCAATATAAAAGCTTTTGACAAAGTCTGCACTTGATATTCATCATTAGATTAGTGGTTGGCATCTGTTAAGCCTTATATAACTGATAAAAGTAGTCTGTGGCTCTTATTTTAAGGATTGCATTCCTTTTCAAACATTCCACACAATCTGCTGAAGTTGGTTATACTGTCGATGGAGCGTAAGATTTCAAACTCCTCAGTCTCTTCCTTTTTCCATATCCAGCTGATGGCAGCCATGTCAGCTATCAAAAAGCAGGGTCTGCTTACAGAGACTGATGAGCGATGGTAGCCAGATCTGCGTGTGTGCTCTCATTCCTAGCATCCAGACATGTGGGTCATAGAGAGAGACCAGATACACACCTCCCGATCTCTCTGCTGTCAGATCAACACTTTTTGTCAGCACATCCTTCTCTCTGTGCTGCTCTCACTCTCTCTATCTATCCTGCACTGTCCTCAGGCATCCCATCAATCATTCTTACTCTGAGCCTCACGACCCCGAATCTGTCTTTGCGTGCGCACCGCCACCACGAGAATGTTTAAAGGTCCCTTTGTCCCTTTGAGAGTGGGAGCGACGTGAATTTCCTCTTAGATGTGATAATATGATGACGGTTACGCTATTTTCGGGGACGCCACAGTCTCTTATTTGCGTCTCTCAACACTCATGATAAGCAGCGTGTGCCTTCCGTGGCGACGGTTATACCTTTCACCCTTCCCTCTCTCTGTGCGTTGCGTGATTACACGCAGACAGATGGTTTGAGTTTGAGCGCTGCCGCTGCGCACTAATATCAGACATGCTTTGAATTTATCTCACATCTTAATGGACGACAGGGTAGACAGGCAGTTTGCAAACTGCCGAACCGTTCTTCTCGCCCTGTGTTTATTACCGTATTTATTTGAATGGATTCAAGGAATGAGGCAAATTGGCCCCTGCGAGAAAGAGACAGAGAAAGTGAGAGGGGTAAGAGCTCCACAATGAATGGTCGTGCATATAAATGTTAAGACTGCGGTCATGAGAGCTGTCAAATGCTTGTCTGTCTGATAATAAACCTCATTACAGAGTGATCCGAACAATCAAACCATCCCATTTCCTCTTGGACAACTTGGGCCTCTCCCTCAGGTACTGAAGTCTCTTCCTGCCTCTGGCAACACTGAATCAAAGTACTTTTTGTCCAGGCTAATAAAGTGATAAATGATCTTCATTGGCCCCAGGGTTCTATTAAAGAACATCTTCACACATCGTCTTGACCCCAAAGGCCACGGGAACACGTTGAGGTACTTGCGGTCATTTTTATTTTCATGTCAGGCCTCTGGAGTAGTTGCAGTATCACATTTCACTACAGTGGCCCACTCACTTACTGAAAGATAAACTCCTTTTGTTGATCTAAAGTGCTTTGCTTACGCTTCATCAACTGGTCGGTCGGTCAAGCAGCAGTTTTGGGAGGAGAGGCAAAGGCGAACGGCTCAGCAGAAGTGGCAGGGGGAACAAAGACTGGTTTATGGCGTGTGGCCATCAGACAGGCTACATCAACACTGTTCGTCAGGACCCAGGAATAGTGCAGAGGGCTGAGTCAGCCTAGCAGCAGCTACCCACAGCAAGGGGAAGAGAGGGAGAAATGTGTGTGTACTTGCAGGATGGCCAGATGCAAAGAGAAGCTAGAGGAAAAAGGGGGCGAGAGAAAACAACCCAAGGTTCTTGTTAAAACGGGATTGTTAAGGATTCCTGCTGTGGGATTTACTTTTTTTGCCATTCACCGTTTGACTCCATGACTCCACTCTTGACCTCGTTGCACACAAACACAAATGGGGAACTTGGCTTCCATAATGGCCCTGTTTACTGGAAATGCTGCTCACCAGGGACAATAAAGACTTATGATGCATACAAGGCTCCTGCCGACCTTTGCTGTTGTGGCCTAATGTAACTCTCATTCCCACAACTGCACGTGTATACTGTACACGCGAATACAAGGAGAAAATTGTGGTAAACAATATACACATGTCCCCTATAACTAGATAGAAAGAGTGACTCATTTTAAAGCAAACCAAGGGTATAGATGCAAAACTTCACTGTCCTTTAATGAAGGCAGGGATGAGAATTTGTCTCTCTCAGTTTGAGGGTTCAATAAAAACCCACATTAAACTTCCAGGGGAGCAGGATTAGGTGTGTGCATATGGAAAAAGGTATGCTGAAATATTAAAACGCAACCATGCAAACACATAATTCATGGAGCTACTGTTTATAGCAACAGGACCCGGAATTGTCATCGACCTAACACTTTGGGTGTTGTGCGGTGGTGGGACGAGCTGTTTATTTTGTTTATCACTTCACTCTATCGACTGCATATGGAGTGTGTATGTGCGTGTGCACGTGCATTTTCATTTGGAAGTGATCTCCTGTGTTTTTCCTGTTGCAGAGCACAGAAGCGTGTGGTGTGGAAGCTCAAAGCTCTCGCCCACATCAAGAGAAACCATCCGGCCTTACAGCCACAAGCCCTCCCCCTCCTCCCCCCTCTCAGGCGTAATAACAGAGCCATCAAATAGCCATATTTATAATCTCCGAATGGGCCAATTTTAAAGTGGTCAACTCCAGAGGTATAGGAATTGTTGAGAGCAATTTGCGGTTTTCATTCTTAAAGAGGCACCATCCCAGTGGCAAATGAAATAAAGTCAGTATCCTTTTTTTCCCCATTTGTCAATATGGAAGCTGGGTTCAATTACATCTTTGGCTTTATTCTGATATCACTTCAAAATGATTTATTTGAATTGGGTTGGGCAAAAATTATTTTATTATAATTCTGCTCCGTGTTTGTGTAACACAGAAATTAGAGCATACATCATTATCCAAAATGCAATGATGAGATTGCGCCAGCCTGGTACAGCATGCTCTGGATGGTATTAATAAGGCAGCAGTTACTCTGTATCTGTAGTACTGTGTGCAGGATTTATCATTTATCTTGATTTTACTGAGGTTTAATTAGTCAGTCTAGCAAAGGAACACATCTATACATTTAAAAAGTCCATTAGCTCTGAAACACCAGTTCTGAGAGGTGGAAAAGCAGTTGAATGCGAGCAAATAGCATCTGGTTAAGCAACATATTGTGAGCAGAACCAGCAGCAGATCAGCATACATGAATACATTTCATCTGGTCATTACTGTGCAGTTATGGAGCCAAGCGCTCCTGCCAGTTTCCAGCCTCCTGTCACTTGCCGGTATCTGACACTGATGAAATCTGCAGCGTGTTTCGATCACCACAACATTACCATTCTGTTTTCTCTATATGTTGAGATCAGATGACTCCCAAGTGTTGATCTAGTATGATAAATGTAGTGCTGTGTGACACGTAATTCGCACTCTCTTTTTTGAGTACTTTGTATCTGCCTTTACAACTCATGATAGTAAATGTGTCACATAGGTCAATCACACTTGGAAGATTTTATCAATTCAAAATTAAGTTACTTTCAATTATACTTAAAGCTGTACACATACTGCAGCTGTATACAGAGTACTACACAGGACTGGTTTAATCCACAGTGGGGCCCCTATTCAACTGAAGATAGTTTTTTATGGAGCACACTCTTATTTAGGGATATGAACTGTTTAATAAATATTCAGCATAATATTAGGGTGAGCTGGGCGGCCTCAGAGAATGTCGGGGGCTGTGGTAACCTCTGTTTGGGCGAGACTTGGTTGGATCTTAGAGTGCTGTATGGCACCATTAAACCAGGTGACTCTTTTTCTGCATGCCAATCTGGCAGCCACATTCTGCATTAACCAAGAATAACGCACAAGTTGAAGCACCTGATGGGATTTCATTTCACTGGAGTTGTCGTACCCTGTGCGATTTCATGTGTCAAATAAAAGTGATTGATTTAGAAATGCCAGTGGCAGCTTTGTCAACTTTATTTGTCTGAATAAATAACAAATTGGCTTAATATCAATGCACTGCAATGCAACAAATATTAAGGACGATTATCTCAGCATTTCCAAGATAGCGCACATACCAAATATGCCACATGCCCTACGCCGCTCTCTCTCTCTCTATTTCCTTTTACCTTTACTATTAGCTGTCCAATACAAGCAAAAGTACCCAAAACATCTTTAAAAATGAAAAACATCTCTGAATGACTATCTGTCGACTATTTATGAGTGAATGTTGTCCTCACGGATGTTAAGTGTGTCCACACTGTCTGACAAGAAAAACCCAAACAACTTCTCTAATATTAAAACAGTTATTGAAATATTTTCCATTTCTCTAGCTTGTGGACCATCTTTCTTTAAATATATTACTTTGCAAAGTAACACAGCCAACATATTTTAGAAAACACAGACATCTGCAGTTTCAAACTACACTGAAATCCAAAGGAGCAGTTGCTTTGACCTAATGGCCAATTATTCAATGATTTCCCACTGACTTGAAAATGATGGAACTGCTGAATATTGCAACCATCTTAATCGCATTATTTACTGATGCTGTACCCTCACAGACCTCTGTGCGTTCTGACTGTGATATGCAATGCCAGACCCATAGCCATTAACTCCAGCCTTCTTTCATCTTTCTGTCCTTTCTTTTCGCTCTCTGCCCCTGAAGGGTTGTGCTCACGCATGCCACCCTCATAATCAGCCATTCTGATATTTAAATGAGTACAGAAAAACATCATTCGCACATGTGCAGTTGACGACCAGAATACATCAAGGGACAGCTGGCATGAAAATGGCCTCTCATTTTTTTCTTTGTAAAAGTGGAGATTAAAATGGATAGAAGTGAGGCATAAGGAAGAAATATTGGGGAAAAGAGGCCAGCCACAGGGAGCTGTAGAGCTGTTAAAACACAGCCAAATTACACGACTGTCTGAACAGGAAGGAAATCAGGCTTTATACACTTTCTCAATAACTTCCTGTTTAACATCCGCAAATCACAAACTCACAAAAGGGCTTAAAAAAAGAGTATACCAGAGGCCGAGTGTCATCTAAACACTGGTTGTGTATTTATGTGTCTCCACTTGTAGGAAGCTGACCACCGCCAGGTTCCTCTGAGTGTGAGTGTGAGAGTGCATGTGCTGGATGGGATGTGTGTATCATATAAAGGAGGATGTTATCAACATGGCAGTGATGAGAGATGAATGGCGTCCCATGGGGCCGGCTTAAGCCCCTGCACATGTGAACAGTACTACCACCCACTAAAAATATGACTCCTGGATACTTTTCCGACTTCTGGCTCTGTGCATAAATCAGGAGCCGGACAGCGGGGCTTGGACTTGGCAGAGTATCAGACGAGCCCCCAGTGACTAGGCCTGTCCGTCATCCTGCCGCTGCTGCCTCGAGCTGCTTAATTAATGTGGCAATTGAATGCTGCATATCATAATGAACACACAGCCCCCTCTATCTGAGCCTTCCTGGGCTTGTTATTCTTGGTCCCCGTTAAGGATACGTCCTTGTGTATGTTCGGATATTTATAGGTAATGGATCTATTAAAATGCATGAGAACGAATTAAAAAACAAATAAATGCAAAGGTGCTCAAACGAGGCAGGAATGTTTGGAAAAGGGATTTTTGGTTTGATGTGTTTTCACAGGGTAGCTGTCGAATTTATCACTTTCACTTGTGTTGGTGTTACTCCATCGCCTCATTTCATCATTAAGAACACACAGGCCGTTTTTGCTGCAGGGAATTTTTATTTTCATGAGGGTTCCTAGTTATGCTGCAGTGTAAAATATGCTCAGGAAGCACTCTTAAAAGAGTTGGGCAACCTGTCCAACGGCCTTTTTCAAAGAGAATATGCAAAAAGTTCACCTTGACTAACCGAATGATGACAGAGATGTACATGTAGCTCCTTTTCCACCGTTGACCAGACAGAATATCTAACCTCTATGGAGGGTTGTAACTCGTGGAGCTCTTTGCTCAGCCTCAGATGGTGCTGTTTCTCTAAGCAAAGAAGGAAACTGTATCAATCTGACAGGCACACGTAAAGGTTAATGCCTCTCCATTTGTAACTCTTTGCCGTGCGTAATGCCACCTCCTTTGGTTATAAAGACTTCATAAATCATGTGCGTCGATCCTCTGCGATTGTAAAGCTAGAGACAGGCTGATTTACGGCTCCAGCTTCTAGCAGACTTCTCATCCTTTATCCTCCCGTGTTGCCCCCCCTCTCTGTACTGAAGAAACTATTCCCTGAACTCTCTTTTTCACTCTGTCCTCTCCAGGTGTCTGGACTCTGACTTAGCACCACAGCTAGCCAACCAACACACACACACAGGAAAAGGATCTACTTCCAGGGAGGGCTAATAGGATGTGACATCATTTATAGCTGACTGGGGGTAATGCGTGACATGTCAACTCTCTACGGTGGGATGTTTTTCAGTGAAATTTTTCAAACCTGCCACAGAGTAGAGTTTAAAATAAAGCTGAATTACACAGCAGTGCAGTTTCAAAAAGCAGCAGTGCAACAAACTTGAAAGCCAGAGAGTGTGTGTCCTGCATGGGGTTTACCTCTGTCTGGGCGCTGACAGTGGAGGTTCTCTATCCTCTGTAACAAATCATGCATTTTTGATCAGGTCGACCCTGGCCTGAGCTGGGGAAGTGGGCTTGTATTTACATTTGGCCTTCTTCCCTCTGAATTATGACCCCGGCTTTTGATGGTGAAGTAGCTGCATGCACATGATGCACTTTCCAGATCAGTAGAAATAAATCAACACACTGTATGTCCAGACGTACACTTGAGGGGTATTTAGGGGGCTTTAATCTGTAAATTTGAGGTACCTGCTGAGATTATGTACCTCTCCAATACTAATATACCTCTTGTACTTTCATAGATTTGCAGACCGGTAACCAGTCAAACACTTAAGACACTTTTTGTCTCAGGCCATATGCTACTTCTCAAGCTTCACTGTTCTTGTTGTACTGGGAAGACCTTCAATAAGTCGACTTTGAACCCCAATCCAATTTCCCTGTGCAACTCAAAACCATAAAGAGCCATTTTTAAAGAGTCTTTGTTTCGGTCATTGAAGAAAGGAAACAGTCTTTCTTGGATATGTTTGTACTCAAAATAGTGGACCCTTTGTTTTAAAAGACTTTCATTTGTTATGGCTTCATGTCTCTATTTCTGCTGTGGAGCTGTTTAAAATGTAGTCTCTGTTAGTCTGACTGTGCGTGCAAGTGTGCATCTCTTTGTGCATTGAGGGAGCTTAGTCTTTTAGTAGTATTGGTCCTGGAGGAGAGAAAGGGGCAACCCCAATAATCTTGTTTGACAGCTGGAAGCAAGGGCAGCGAGGAGATGGTGTCCCACAATGCAACTGTAAAAACAAACAGTATGCGATTGTGTGAAGAGGGGAGGGAGGCGCTGTTCACCACATTTTGGGGCAACGTATACACACTCACATACATCCCCTACAAACCCATGCAAAGTCCTAACAGGCCTTGCTGGTGTCAGACTTTAATCCAGTCTACTTCATGCATGTGTATTATGACAAGCACAACCTCTACGTGTCCTGATTTCTCTCACTTTCTATCTGTTGTTCTTTCAGTGCAGACCGAGGGCTTCTAATCCTGTTAAGACCTGTCAGGACTAATACAACGACAGGTCAAACCACCTCTGCTGCCCCTCCACCGCCACACCGAGATCAGGAGTGTTGACACAGGAGAAAAGAGCACCTGTGTTTGCCTCTTTAGTGGCTACTGACTGACTATCATGAGCCATTCCTCACTAAACAGAGGGTGGGGAAAACTTGCATGAAGCACCATGATGTCCATTTGGTATGTAGCCAGATTTCATTAAGTGGCACTGGAGACCACTTAGTGCTGTATTGCAACATTTGAAACAGAACTACACTTGTTGCCAGACTGACTTGGGGCAACATCAACCATTAAGCTTATACTACATTAGATCACTCTTCCTCAAAGTACTGTTTGTATCAAATCAACACCAAACACACACACTGACACACTAGTTAATAAACAAATTGAAAGCTGACATGACTTTCATCCGATTGTCATCGCACAGCACAAGATATCTACAGATGTTGTTCTGGAACGTTGTGTGGGATGTAGAAGCTGTTGCATATTAAATTGCATAAATGAGAAACTGTAATGCAGACAGCAAAGTGCAATAATACTGGGGCTTTTCATGTTGATGTCAGTGCACGCAGAAACACATGGTTTGAAAGGTTTCACCTCCAAAACAGACAAGCCGTGACCACCTGGTTAAGACACTCCCTTCAGTTCTTCATTTCAAGAGATTTTCAGGTTTCCAATTTTGTTAAGCTTAGATGCGCAAAAATCAAGAATATATAATCAATTTTAGCAACAAAAAAAAAACTTAAACACAAAATAATAGACAAAGATAGAATTTCATTTGTGCATTTTTTTACATTTTAAATATGAGCATATGTTAATGTACAGTAGTACGGTGTCCGCTCAAAATGTCCCTGTTTTGAACAGGACCAATGGTCTCCAGTATTGCTGGTTATATGTGACAAGGCTATTACCAGGAACAAAGTGTTCATTACAAAAATGACACTACTGATGTAACACTTTTAGCTTATTGTTACCAGTGAAATACACAAATTGCTGCAAAATAACATTTCTGATCTCTACGGTCTCTGTTTCTTTACCTTTTCTTGAATGTTCTGTAGCGACAGAAAGTAGGCTACCCAGCATGATGCTCCTCGGTGTAACAGTTAACAGGGGTCTCCTTTCAATTTACTACACAGTGTGTACTTAACGCACTACTAATAAATATGTCCTGTAGATCTTAAAAGCTTGCACTCGACACTGCATTTCCTTGGGTCCTCAGCAATACACCGGCCAAGTGTGAGGTCGATCAAATGAATGGTTGCCAAGAAAGTCGAAGGACAAATAGACACAGAGACTGACCCAGACAGACAGAGACTCCTTCCATTTAAGTAGACATTTTCAGTCAAACATTCCACTGACTTCAAAGCTTCGTGGGCTCAAAGTGACGAGTCTCTTCTGCACAATTTATTAAAAATAAAGACTATATTCAACTTTTGATTTTGCACTTGCCTCTCTAGTGCTCAGCTTAGTGGTCAAGCTTTACCGCAGCGTGCAGCAGTGGCCCTGTTTGGCCTAACTTAACAAACCTCATTATTAGACAAGGGAATCTCTTTATGACAGCTACTTCTAACTAATGGTTCACTCTTCAGAGTGGCTGGACACGTAATGCTTTCAACAGCAGTGAACCAGCACTGCCCAGCCTTGTGCTTGTGAGCTGTTGAACAGACTCAAACCCACAATGTGAGCGTGTATATGTGCGTGTTCATGTATAACTGTCTGCTCTGCCATTATTAGATCTGCAGGACATAGTATGTTGACCCATGGGACGGGGGTTGACACCAACGCACACGCTACGACACACAAACACACGCTGTGGTTTCTCCTGCGGCCGCTCAGCTCATTCAGGGTCTGACCACCATCAGCAGCCCCCATGCCTCGCCGGCTCCTCATCCCCAGGGATCGCACAGCGTCGCTGGGCACTCACATCCTCGGCTGTGGGCAGGCAGCCAGCAGCTGGGGTTAAAGCTGGGGGGACGCGTGAAGGGCAGAGAGAGAAATCTGAGAGGAGGATTTATTAAGGAGGAAAGAAAAAAAGGTGGATGTGAGGAGGCAAGGGAAAGAGGAAAAGGTGGAGGGGACGATGGTGGGGGTTACCTATCACATACTTTATCATATACAAAAGTTCCAAAGGGTGCCTGTCATCCTGGAGACTGAGGTAGGAGAGCTGAAGAGTAAACGTCTGTGTGCTGATGGAGATGAGGCGATGGTGACATAGGCTACACTGTGGCTATTGTACAAAAGCATTGAAGGAGTTTGCCTATCTTTAGAGCAATCTCTAAGCGTAAATTAAATATATTTAACATGTTATTAAAATAATATAGACATACTTCCCTGACAAAGGAATAGGTCTTGTTTACTTTTTCTTAATTTAAAAAATCTTCTTAATCCACTTTAATTTTCACAAAGTTTGTGAAAAAATTTTTATTTGGGATTTGTTCTTAGAACAGAAGCTAAACACATTGAAGAGCACATTTAGGCACATTTGAGTGTTTTTGCAAGTAATTGGTTATTATGTTTTCTTCAGACGATTATTGTTTTTGGACTTATATTACATTTTTATCATTTAAATTTCAGATATTTTACACAAAACAAAACACAAAACAAACAAACACACATTGTATTTTACAAAACAATGTGTTTGTTTTGTTTTGTGTTTTTATTAAAGCAGCATTGTGTCTCCGTTTTGAATTAAATCCAGGGTCACTGAGGAAAGGATTCAACCTCAGTAAATGGATTGCACACCATTTTTTGTGTTAGTTTATATCCACTACTGACACTACTAAATATGAAAGCTAGTTTGACATTCATTTTGTGCAGAAGTACCTCCAGAGCTCCACACTCTTTGCCTTACATTAGGGCATTCTTGACTCTAAACTTTTCTTTTTGACTTCTGAGCGTGTGTGTGTGTGTGTGTGTGTGTGTGTGTGTGTGCGCACGTCGCTGCAATCTCATGCCCTTTTATGGGGATTAGTGGGGCATTTACCAATGCTAATTAGGTCTAACCTGCCTGCCCTTTTGACTTATGAGTAAATAGGATTCATCATAATAAAAACTCAGGCAAGAACAATTCAGCTGTTTAAGACATCTGAAGAATTTTCTTGGGACCTTTGTACAGAACATATTTAAGAAAAACTACGAGAAGATAATGGTGAAGGAGGCCCAATGAATCTACTGTGATGTTTGCTTTGTGCTTTACTATCTTAACCACCACGAAATGTGCTTGTCTGAAAACTATTATTCTAACAAAAGTGTCTGTGATTCAGCTTTGTTCACTATTGTTCTGGGCTCCCATCAAGGAAAAGAAAGAGCTGTGTCATCATGGGGGAGGTAGTAAAGTGGGAAATCTGGCTGGTTCCCAGGCTTGCCCTCTAGGCCTGTTAATGCCTTCTTTTCCTGGACACACATCAGCACATTTAGGGTGTGAGGAGGGGAAGGAGGAGGCAAAAATGGACTGAGAAAGAAAGACATTCAGCAAGGACAGAGTTGGAAAGATAGCAATAAGGGCACCCTTTCAGGAGATCAGAGAAAGAGAGCCATGCTCAGCAACAAGTCTGACTTCCCCAGCATCCTTTCCTCAGCTTGGGCCCTGCCAGCCCCACATAAACACAGTGAACCTGTGGAAAGTTTCACTCCTCTCTGGAGGGTCCCCTTCTCTCCTCGCTCCTTTTATATCGGTCTATCTGGCCCTCGGCTTTCTTGTCTTGTTTTAGGAAAATTCCGCTGGTGGTAATGGTGTGTGCCCCTGCAGCCCTAACGTCTTCCATGTGACCGTCACGGAGGCAAATTTCCAGTTTGTGTTTGTTTTAGGCAAACAGATCAGTTGCCACTTCATCCATCTAGTTTACTTCTGTCCTGGAAGTTGACGTTCTACCAGACGCTCGCGTGGGCGCGTGGGCTCCGAAAGCCCAAAAATCCCCACCCCCACGCCAACCCGTCACCTCCCTCCCTGAGCTGCACTTTATTTTCAACATCATGTGACAAAGTCTTTGATATAAGGCTTGAGGCCAAGAGGGAATGGGAGATGGAGACAGGGAGAGATTTGCATAGGCTTGTTAAAAGTCACCAATTAGGAAAAAGGCCTCACACATCGTGGATTGAGCTTTGCCAGGGCAGAGTCACAAATCAGGACAACATCGCCATCTGCAGGAAAGCAGCAAGACTAAAAACAGGACAAAACTCTTCCACATCTCAGTACTACCAAAACAATACAATTACAAGAATATGAGGAGTTATATACTATCTTTTTTAACAATAATAATTCAGCAGGCTCTAGTTTAGTCCTGACACCACAGTTTAAGGAAAAGCAGACAAAGATGTCCTGCTTCTGGGCCTCCTCGACTGCAGGTGGCGCTCCGAATCCATTCCAAGTTCATGACTGCGGTAAGAGCTGGATGATGGCCTTGTTTGTTTAGCCAACAGTGTTGACGCCCACCCACAGGTGCCAAAGGTATAGTGAGTATCGTGCCAGCTGTTTGCAAGCCACAGCAGCCCCTGCACTGCTTGGCTTCACCCTGCTTGACTGCCTGATCTCACAGGAAGGGAGGAAGTGGTTGAGTTACCCAGCAGCAAATTTGAGGTTTATAAAGGGAGAAAGCCGTAAAAAAAATCCAAGTGCAGTTTCCTTTAACTCAGCAGCTAGCCAGAGTGAGGTACTCTGTCTTAATGTGTAATACTTTCATTGTCATTAGTCAATGTTAGGATCGCTCTCAACACACGGTCAGAGACAATGGAGAAGAAACATAAAACACTACTGTTTCTAGTGCTATGATTCAGTGGCGTACTTATATAGAATCTAAAAGCAGGAGTTCCAGTTTCATGGAAGCTTGATTGCCTTGTAAAGTTAGATTCATTACACTATTAATCTGTTGTTACCTGTGTCACACCAGGGAACCACCCACAGTGACCACAGGCAGTCAACACATGCCCACTATGAGACCAATAATTGAAAAATGTTGCTCATGACATCAGTCATCGCCCTGGCTAGCTTGCAAATAGTACACACATAGCCTAACTGCAGGGGGAAATACCTTTGCCTTTCTCAGGATAGCATAAAGCTGCATTTTATTTGAGATGTGAAATCAGTTAGGCATGTCTAGCATTTGGATTTCATGAAAGCTTACCTTAGCATGGTCTTGTCTTTGCCAAGAAGTAATAGGAAGAGGGGGTAAGGTAGAGAGAGCTGGCAGCGTTGCCTGGCTTGTTATTGCCAGTACAACGAAGCTCAGTTCACACTCAGCTGTGGCATATTTGGAAAACTTCAAGCAAAGCGGCGAGAAGAGGGGAAAAAAAGCTTTTAAATCAGTTCCACTCTCCAGTAAATTACAACCCTGCATTTTTAATTTCCTCTCTCCATACAATGTTATTCATTGGCATCCAAGCCAAACATGGGCCCCTGCAGCCAGCATAGCTCTGCAGGACAAACTGTCCTCTCATGCAGTGGCTACCTGTCAGGAGTGCAGGGGCGTGACTGAAAAAATGCATTCCTTGATGGAGAGCTGAGAGGTGTGTGGGGTGGAAGAAAAAAAATGAACAAATAGAGTAAACCACTGAGCGTAGATTTAATCTACAAAAATGGTTACAAGCCCAGAATTTGTTCTGAGTTTACATCATAAGTGGTTTGAGATAGTCTAAGTCTGATCACTGATAGCAGTCATTGGCCATTATCTTAATGGGTTTGCCCAAATGAATACTGTTGTCAAGAGCTGTATGCAGTTTTTAAGAAAATCCAGATGTGGAGGTAAATGAGACTGTAACAAAAGTCCTGCGACCTATTGAAGATATCTGCTGCCATGTCAAATGTTGAATTCGTAGACTTTGCATACCAATATTTCATGGCAATAATATCGCAATTACACGCTAAGAAGAGAATGTGCATACCCAAACATGCTTAGTCCATGCCTCAGGAAACTGTCTAAGCTCCTCTAACCACTAGAAAGAGACAGACTTGGCTGCTGAAATAACATTAAGAGCCTGTTACTATAATAGCAAAGCCTCATTTGTTAGCATTACATATCTAAATACCATCTGAAAACCATGGCTCATTCTGATTAAGCAGGCTCTGGTAACAGTGTAACATTTCAAACAGTTTTTACATCCACTGTAGTGTGTAGGCCACATTACTGCATATCTTCTGTTTGCCACCAAGTGACCTTGCAGTCTGGACTTAAATTTCATGTTGCACAGAGCAGATGTGTTATCAAGACCAAAACGGATTTGGTGTTACTTTATCTAAGCCTGCTGTGTGTCACAAGTTGCTGCATTAGCATTATGCAGGAGCAATATCATTCAGAAAAGTATTTTACAGTCGCAGTATATCTGCTTTTGTCATCAGGTTAGAATACTGTAGGCCTGGTTGACAGAGATGTCAAACAGGTTTCGAACAAGAAAGAGGATATGAGATCTCATTTAGTGAGCCAGATTGCCAAGACTTGCCGTGGTTCTGCTAATTCAGCTGTTTCTGTGCCACACAAGGCGATAGGATAAGGCACCTGGCTTTTGCTTAGACAGACCTTGCATGTCTATGTAATCCGGAGAGACAGCGAGGGCAGGGCTCGAACTTCTCGTTAGATTTAGCCCAGAACACAACAACATAATCAAGTCATTACCCTTGGGCCATTCTGCCACATTGTTGTTGCGGGTGGGAGACACTGGATTTGATTTCAGCAGACTTAGCTGACCTCTGCTTCATGGCCCACCAGAACAGGGGAACTACAGCACGCCGGCCTCCACGCTGGCACCCAGCCTAGCTAAACATTTTAACTTTCATAGACAAAAACAAAACCGTTTCGCCTTTCTTTTCCCCCATTTCTCCTACTTCTTAAATATTCTTTTTATAAAGCATTAAGAGGGCATGTTTCTTCTAACTTTTTGGGCTTGCAATTTTGTGCTGCTGTTGCAAAATTCTGCCAAAATTCCTCAGCACACCCCCTCCATCTTTCTGCTCCAGTGTTGATTATTTTGCTTTTTGTCTTCTCTTTCCTCCTAAATGTGTTATTCATCCTGTTCCGTGTGTCTCCAGGCACACTTCAGAACTGGATATAAAATAAACATTCGCATTTTCACCCCTGTCGCTAGGCCTTGACTGCATATACCTGTAACAATAAACAGCTGGGTTTCTGGGCTTGTTTATACTCATCTCTAGCTGTTTGAGGACAGAGGCACAACAGGAACTAGACTGTGTGTATGGATTTGCTAGGCGGACGCCCACTACGAAGCATAGGGTTGGTGGACGCTACTAGACCATGATAGAGCGGAGGCTGCTGGCAGGTACTGTGCACTCTGTCTGGCAGGGATGAGGTTTACCTTGGAGTGACACCAACCATCTGCATGCTATAAGGACTAAATTGCCAGCTTGATGTCCAGCAAGTGAGGCAAAACCGTTCCACATACATGAGAGTGTGTGTGTTTGTGTGACTTTGTGTATGTATGTGTACCAGACAGAGACAGACGTACTAAGATGGAGCAGAGACCGCTATTGCTGTACAGTAGCCATGTCATTGTGTAACATGCATCAATAATTTTTCATCATTTTCCATTCCATAAGAATGCGAAAGGGATCACTTATGGTGATGAACTGCAGGGAACTATCACAGACTTTGCAGTTCTAGCTTCTTGGAGCCTTTTAGAGCTTTCCAGCTCATTGTGCATTTTTATTTAAAGGGAGAGTGAATATTGGATTTAAAATTATGTAGCCAGTACATGTGTATTTAGACCAAGTTTAATGGATCTGTGAATAAGAATGTTTGCTATTTTTTCAGCAAAACTAATTTTTAAGGTGGTAATGTGCCAATGCTATGTTTAGAGCTTTCTGTGTTGCCCCCAAGTCACCAAAAAAGTCACATTTGGAAGTCAGAAAAAGTACAAGAGAATATTCCTATTATTCATGCCTGCAAATAAATAAAAATATTTATCTTTAATGCACTAGAAAATAATAACCTTTCTATGTTACATGTTTGTGCTTTTACTGTAACTGACATTGAGAAGGACAAAGTTATAGTTATAAGGATTTTTTGTAATTTGTGGCAACCCCATGAATATGATAACAGTGGAAGGGCCTTAAACCTGCATTATTTCTCATGTTTTCTGATGTGTTTCTGCATTATTCCTAAGTCAGACAAAGTATATTATATTATGGTACTCTGTGTTACCTCCCACTTCCACCCTCTTATCCAAATATGGTCACATGTGGCTCAAACAAAATGTAGACGACGACGGCCAAAATGGCAAACTCGATGCTTCAACACTATAATCCACAAACTAGCTGGTAACGTCACAGAGGCTACATCAACTTCTTTTGACTAGTATGTGGTTGCTACAGATCCTGTAGCTGCTATACAGGCATCATAGCTAGACATGCACATGCTCAAAATAGTAACTTCGTGTTGGAGCTCCAGTGATGAGTTTCAGATGCTGGTCGAAGTAGTAAGTAACAAGCAAGTAACATTTTACAGAATCTGTGATCTCTGATCACCGTGATCGCTGCTCTCCAAGAATTCTAAAAAGTTTGTCTAAAGTCTCATATTTCATAATAACACAAGGCAGAAGAATGTGGAGCTGACATGCGAGTAAAGTTCAAACCTTTATAATAGATATCTGATGTGGGACTCCGGGTAACTCGATGCGTTAACTATAAATCCTGTTTAATGTCACTAACCTCTTTCACACGATGCATCTTGCACTTGGACTCGGTGATGGACAGTTTGGAGTCCAGGTCCCGTCCTTATGTCGTTCCTGTCCTGTCCAATAAAGCAGAGGTAACGTAAAACAATGATTCAGCCAAAATGTACACTGTGGACAGAAATACGAAAAGGAAATACTGATGGAAATGCATGAGCTAACAAAGGAGGGTCAGAGTACGGTAACCTTGAGAATTGGCTGGTGCCATAAAGTGTCTAGCTGTAGCAAATTCACTAAATCTAGTTAGGATTATGGGCTGGCCCACACGCAACCATCATGGTTTAATCAGGTATACAGTGAAAGTTTCATAAATAATCTTCCCAGCGTCTCAAGACACAACACGCCGGACAGACGCCTTTAATTCAGCTGACAAGAAAATTAAAAGCCTTCATTACCCTTAAGTCATCTAGGGGAAAACAAACTTTAACAACTCAGACAATCACAGTTTGAATGTCGTTCGGCCAATCCCCAGCCAGCTCTGGGGTTCTGATTAGTTTTCCAGAAGGATGTGGGACTCACAAGTGTGGCAGCTGCTTAAAATAAAGTGACAATATTTAATGGGGTTTCAAACCTCAGCGAGTCACTGCATCCTGCCAAGCCCCTAGTGATGGCATGCACCCAAACCCTGGTTTTATCGAACAGGACATGGAGGAGTGAGCTTGTTCTCTCAGCTCAGTGCCATTAGGACGCCTGGATGCAGTCAACCATTTTCAAGAGTTGAATTTCCCATCAGCGGGAGCTTTTTATAGGTGCCATACGTGCACATACGTTTTTTTAAGGTAAAAGCTCTCCTGACAACCAATGGCATCAGAAAATCCTGTGAAGTTAAGTTAAACCTAATAGGGTCAGGTCCATTTGTGAGGTCCGGGCAAAGCTGTTTTCATTATGGTGATAAAATCCTAATAAAAAGCATTCTCTGAAGGTTTTCACTTCATATGTGACTATAGTATAATGTGTGCCGTACTACTTGATTCCTTTTGACTGTCTCTGTTGCAGTCAGTTCAGTCTACACTCTGTGATCAAGGGGAGCTGAAAGAGGTGTTCAGTCACACACACTTACACACACATAAAGAGAGAGAGGGGAACTCAGAGACTAACAGGAAATGCAATTACTGTCTGTCTAGGCGCAGCATTCCTCAATAGTAAGGCCAATTTCACAGCAATTTCAGTGAGTCAACAGGTCATAAGTAATCATAATGAGCACCTTAATGTTTTCACACGAAGCAGAGTGCCCCTTTGTGGTTTTATCCCTTGACCATTTGATCCTTCTAATCATCTACAAGCTATTTAAACTGTACACAGGAGCTGTGGGCTCGTACAAGTCCCCAGAGGAGGCCCACCGCCTCTGTGTTTGTGGAATACTGTCATTTAAACACTGTGTCAACAGGGATCAGGTTCCTCACATGGTTTCTCTTTTGCTCAAAAGCTCGCGGCGCACAGCAGAAGCGGACACTGCGCTGACAGTGTGCTGTCAGGGCCTCAGGTAGTGAGGGGATATTTTACGCTGCTGGTCATTATGGCACCCCACTTCTCAAGTTGTGTCTGACAGATTATGGTTAGACCTTTGTTGGAAACTGTGCTGAAAATAACATAAACAACAGCTTTAAAATGAATGGCTTCAGGGCAGATACTATACCTCTAAAGTGTCTGTCCCATCACTTGATCAAACAGACATCCACAGAGAGTGAAATAAGATCTGGGATCAGTGGATTTGGGGATTTCTGAGACAAATGCAATAAAGCTGTTACTTTGCTTAAAAAAAAAAGTAGCCAAACACATATGCAGAAAAATCAAGTAGCAATAAAAACATTTACAAATTATTTAACATCTATGCTTGTTCAAGCCATACTAGTGGTATAATTATAGGGATGATGGTGTTGCATGTATTTGATCCAGACTAAAAAATGTCAGAAACATGGCAGATTGCCATAAACTTCTGTTCAGACATTGATGATGAATTCTAAGCTAGTAAAACCAGAGGAAGCTTTAATTTTAATACATTACTTAAAATATATATGATCAAAATACTGGAACATTTTTAATAAAAAAACCTAAACTTTGACATCCAATTAAGTGTGCCTTTCCTGCAATATTTGTGTTTCTGCTATGTATAGCAGACTGATGAGCATCACGCATGCATATACATATGTCCATGATGAGTCAAGAGTGACTTTACTTTTTAACTTTTACTGTTATACTATGCTTTACCATGCCATTTTTTCCTAACCAAAAGCCAGTAGTGTTGTTGCCTAAACCTTAACAAACCGCAGTAGTTTTAGGTATGAGGATGTGTTGATCTCCTGAGCATAGGAATGAATGAGTATGTAGTCATATGGTTGGGAGGACTGTTAGTCCTCAGACATGTCACAATCTATTAAAGTATCTGAAATCTCATCAACCAAGTCAGATTTTCAATCTTTCTTTTCTCCTGCTTTTAAAGACTGAGCTTTTTCTCAGATAGAAAATAAAAACTGTGAAAATAAAAATTGCTGTAGCTGCATGGATACAGATGCGGCCAAAGCAGACACACAACTGCACTGAGGGAAAACACACACATGTTCACAGGTACACACATGTCCACTGACACCACACAAGCAGTGGCTGTGAGTCCAGGTTGTCCATGCATACCTCTGCCAGTGCCAAAATGATTAAACAAATACCCCCTTTGTGCGCAGCAGCCTTGATTAAGCTGAGTTGTATGTACCCTCTGAAAAAGAAATACAGGAAAGTGCCTTTGGTGGTGCCAAAATTCACTTGCCCTGTTAAAACATCGCTGCTGTCAAAGTTGTTTTTACTCTCTCACATGGAAACTAAATTTATCATGCCTCTCCTGAGCATTCGGAGATTTCTTTTTTAAAACAAAATGAGCGTGATTATTTATGTGAAAAATAAACATTGAAACTTTATCTACATTAGTGGTCACTGAATGCTGGCACCAATACATTTCAGTGAGAGATTATTCACAGTGCCATGACAGCAGTGGAAATGGGATTGTTGTGACTTATTTAAAAGATTGTGTGATCTTTAACATGATGCTAGCCCAACATTAGTGATAAGTGAACATTAATGCATTTTTACATCGATAATAGAATTAAAATAAAATGTAACATTAATTACACACATATTATATATGAAGATTTGATGGCTGCTTTCTTATGACACTGTACCCAGTGAGGGTCACCGTTATGACCATCTTCCCAGATTTACATTAATTTGATTTCCAAAAATCAATTTCCTCCAGAATTAATTTTCATTTCCGATTTATGTAAAATAGCAGACAAGAGAAAAGTAATACCCATGGCCTAACATTAATCTATAACTGCCTTTAATCTATAGAGATTGGCATTCTCATATTATTCATGACCCTGTACTGTGAGTGACAATAACATTAGCAATCCTGCCCTCTAGTGGTCACAGTCTGTTTTTGCAATTCAACTATTTTTTTTCCATCCTACCATGTAGTTAAGATTAGAGCCAAAACAAGCAGTGGATTTACTGATCAACAGAAAATTAAGCAGCAAAAATAGTGAAAATCTACTTATAGCAAACTTCTCTGGTTCCAGATTCTCAATCTGAATGATTGGTGTTGTTCTTTGTCTTCTATGGTGGTAAATTGAATATCTTTTTTGTCGAACAAAGGACAAAGGACATTTTAATATGTCACTTTGGGATCTGGGAAACTAAAACAGACAATTTTCATTATTTATACACATTTTAGAGAGGATGCAATTAACTGATTAATCAATAAAGAAAACGTTTTTTTATGAAATGTGTATAGAATAATTGTGGTAGTCATACTCTTAAATTTGCTGACTATAGCGGAAACCTGTAACCTGACAATTGCACCTCATAAAAGCATTTCTCCATACTGCTCGAAAGTGAAAGAAGCTAAGATTTCTGCTTTACATCATCTTAAACAAACTTTTAAAATAGCCTATAATGCTACTTTCACATTCTAAAGCCCCTAGAAAGTAAGAGCTGTCTGACTGAAGCTTTTTGTGTCACATCACACTTTATCTCATGCAGGCTGTAATGTGTACACATCCATGTAAGCCGCTTCTCCTCGCCATTTATCTCCAATACATTCAGAATATGTCTTCCTCTAGCTTTGTGTCTCTGTTTGAGATAACAGTTCACTGAATTATGAATGACCCACCTTTAGGATTCTTTTGATTTCATATTCTTATAGGGAATTTTGCTTGGCACACAGAGCTACTGAATACATTATGTAAAGGCATCTGAATAACCTGCATTATTGAAGTGAGGCTTCGTTTAAACCTGTGTTCTCTACTGCTGTAGGAGTTTAAGCAAAGACAAATGGGCACCACTACACATACAAAGGGATGTCTTAAATGTATCATTCATGGGAAATACTTGCCAGCAGAGGTTATACTGCTCTACCCGTCTTCCTGATGTTTTTTTTTTTTTATGGTAACCTGACAAGACTGGAAAAAAAAGGTTTTCCTCATGGACACTGCTTTCATTCCTTGAGACATTATGAATAAACAGCTCTATAACAATTGATTTCAGTGTCCATCAAGGCCAGAGCATATTGTATTGTGTGCAATGAAGTCCAAGGCTCTGCTGGAACACTAGAGGGCCTCTTGTACTTAAAGGAGACAAATAAACAGTTAAAAGAAACAGATAAATGATCTCACCTTACACATTGGTCCAATGTCATACCGTTCAGCAGTCGGCAATGTACACCCTGCCAAGAAAAAAAAAATCAATATCATCATCAAAGGCACACCAAAGCAGCAAATTCAATACTGATGGCTGCAGTATGACATGTTGTTCTCCATGTTGGTGAGAGTTGTAGAAATCGTAATAAAAATAATGATACATTGTATCTATAGGTGCCTTTCACGACACTCAAGGTCACCTTACAGAACAAAGTTTGTAATGTGCTTCAGTTTGCTCACTTCTCATTCTCCCAGTTCAATTATGTTGTTACTCCCCTCGTCCAGTCGGTGAATGTAACAATTGTACAACCCTTATAATGGTCTCTTTCCTCCCTGTGTTCAGTGCTGCTATGTCAATATGTCTGTATGGGTTGGTGGAGCGGGAGATCAGACAAACAAAGCTGAGAGTCAACAGCGAGGAATGAAGTGTGCACTACGGCTGCATCCACACAAAATCTGAAAATGGGGCATCTGAGGAGGAGTGGACGTGTTAATTTGTGCTTAGAACATATTGCCACAAAACAATCAAGGGGCCAACTTTCATGGCTGTGTGTTTAAAACACCAGCTGACAAAATTAACAATAGAATTTTAATAAATCACCTGTGATAAAATACACACAAGTGATAAGTACAGAGGGGATATACAGTACCTGCTATTTGAACACAGATGACAGCACATAGTGCACTTCAGGCAGGAGACTCATCCTAACATTTTCCGTCAGTTATTAAGATCAATATAGAGTTATTTATAGATCATCTGGGCCTAAAGATTACAATGCTTTGAGAGGAGGGGTGTGCTAACGATCACTCAGTGTTTTACTTTTCTTCCCTTTTTTCCTAATTTCTGTTAACGATCTCTCTTCTGACAGCAAAGGCGTGAAAAGAATGAACTCTTGACACTCAATTGAATATTTTTCATACACCTTGTATAGTAGACAGCCACTTATTTTCCATTCCTTCCCCATGAGAAACCTTCGTTTAGTCTCTGACAGCCCCATATCATTCAAATTAAAATGACAAGTACAGTGTCCATATGGGCAGATGCAGCGTGCAGTTTTTTGTGCAGAAGTGCTCAGCCAAACAACTTCATATTCCATATTATGCCTTTAACAATACACCTGCCATGAGATAGTTGCCTCTAGCAATTTGTTATATATACTGCTACAATTTGAGTAAGTCCATTCTACAAAAAATTAAACCATCTCTCATTTGAGGTTCAGAGAATTAAGTCATAACACTTTTTAATGTTTTACCCATTAATGAAAGGAAATATGTGCAAAGTCTGCCATGGGCTCAATGGGTACCAAATGTAGCCTTTAAGCCAATGTGTGTTCCAAATCAGCCCACTTCATGATTTGTTGGGTTAGGGTGATTTGTTGATGAATAAATATCTATTTTAAATGAAACAATATAAACCCCATCTATTAAAATCTGCAATCTCTTACTTCTCAATTGCTATTTTTAATTTGCCCCACCTCCTATAATAAGGCCTGCAAATGGTATTTGGAGCAATCTATTTGCTGTCTTGTCAACAAAGAAAAAGCTAAAGTTACAATGTGTCTTCATTGGAATGTAGCCATTACACTATTAACATAGAAAATCAACCTTCCCTAATACTGACCAGACAAAGTTTGACTTAAACATTGCTTTTCTGACTTTGTAAAACATTACATATGTGTGTATAATATTGATGTATCTATGTGTTACAGATTTATTTAGGATGCATTTAGGTTGATCTATTATTCATAGGCTGACATCACTGCGCTAACTTGGCTTAAAGTCATAAGCTTGGCAGGCTAATGTTCCTAACATTAAAAAAGAAGCTTTTTTTAAACAGTGTTTACTATATATAGCGTCTATTTATCAAAACCAAACATCGTCCGAGTGTTGCTCTGTAGTGCACTATCTGGTGGTTTTTATTCGCTTTAATCACACAGCAAAACTTTAACGAATCTTTTAGCTACGATATGAGGTCACCTTAAGCACACTCACACACACATACCAGATGTATAGATAGATACTTGTTCTACATGATACTGTTGTGTCTTTTTTAGGAAAGTGAGAGTAATTAGTCAATAAACCAATGCTGTGGATGTGGATGGAAAAACATTCATCGAAGCAAATAACCCTATTTAACCTAGGTTTGCAGCTTTGGTTGCCATGCCTACAGCAGGCACTTAAGGGCTGTTGTAAGCTGATGCCTGCTTTTCATTTCCCTCAAATGCTTGAATTCTAATAACGTCAGACAGTGTGTTGTTGTCAGGATTAGAGTGACACACTCGCCATTAATTCTAAACCATGACTGCAGAGGCCCTTAGAAAATATCTGTAAAATCAAATTAGTGATGGTCTCTTAAATAACCAACATATATATATAT
>CAFUXE010000850.1:171917-198571 GCA_903364295.1 Serranus cabrilla | reverse complement strand
ATATATATATATATATATATATATATAGATAAGTGTGCATGCCATTAGCAAGGCTTACTGTGTAAGTACACTTCCAAGTAAAAATGCAGAATAGGACAACATTTAACAATTCAATAATGGTACACAGTCGCAGCAGTTACACCCTCAAGAAGGTACAGCTTTTTTATACCTCCTAGAGACTATATGTGAACTCTGATGTTTTCACTGCCCTTTTCACACATAAAGAGGTGCAAAGATCTCACGGACAAATGTGGAGGGGGTGCATGGTAAAGATGCTGCAGGCTCTATTAACCAGGGTCAAGAGTTCAGTTATTCCTGGAGTCAAAACTTTCAAACTTTAACAGTTTGCTGTTTGTACAGCTTTCAAACCATATTTGCCTACTTCTAAACTCAGATGTTGTATATTCAATATGATGCACACACAGCTGAGTGCCTGACAGGTTCTTCATCTATAAAAAGCACATTATAATCCATGTCAACCCCATGCACCAGGATGCACTCACACAACAGAATAACCACATATTATTTATGGACAGACAATGGCCTGGTTAGCACCACAAATCCCCTCATCCCCAGGCCTCAACTAAGATATTAATCCCATTCAATCTTATCTTCATTCAATCTTCAACTAAAGCATAACAGACAAAGCTTGTGTCGCTTCTTCATTTTCATAATTAAAGTTCCAAGAATGGTTTAGTATAGCCTAATTTGAGTGAGTTTTAATATGATAAATTAGTTAGCAGAAGAGATAAAAAGCTGCCTTTTAATTTATCACTTTCCACTCTCAGCCAGAGATGACATCATATTAGCTTTCATAGATACAGCCAAAGTGTCTGTGTGTTTGTGAGTGTAAACATATGTGTTTAAGTGCAGTGGGGTTTTTTTGTGTGGAACAAGCATAATGTTGCATGAAGCGATGGTTTGTGATCAAAATCCGCATTAGCACTGTGCGTGTGTGTGTGTGTGCAGGGTGGAGGGAGTGTGTGTCGATCATGCGTGTCACTATGCACAGTACAGTAACTTGCCATTGCCGCAGGTTAACGCCTGTATTTAAGGTGTCAGAGGCTGCATCTCACAGAAGGAAAATGAGGGTGTACAGAAGAGACAAGAAACAATACGCGCAGTCTTCTGTAATGGTACAATTAACACGAAACTCAAGAAACTGTTAGGTGTTTGTTTTTTTCTTCCAGGAAGTCCTTCGTGCTACTGTTTTTACAACCAACTGGACAAACATGGATGATAAATACATTTCCAAACTGTCACCGACAGTTGATTTCTGGGCAGGAATGTACTTGGTGATAATTGGTAAGTACATTGCTTCGTTCATTGCCATAATGTGTTGTGACTTCCAGTAGACACACTATACTATACATTGTTCACACTCGACAGTATTTTTTTTTTCTCTCCTTCACTTTGGTTTTAATTCAAATGTGAGTTCTGTAAGGTCAGTTAGGCATATATATATATATATATTGAGCTGACACACAACACTACAAGCACGGACACTTTTTGGAAAAGAAACTTTGGCAAAGAGCAACAGACAAAACAGCCAGATGCACCTAGTGTGGACATGTGCCTGAGTACCCTGGTTATGATTTGTTTATGTTCCAGATTTGTTTTGCAAAGGAAATTACTGAACCTGGTTTTTAAAGAAATCTGGATGAGTCCAGTTTTTAAAAACCTAGATAGCTGAACAGAAGTAATCCAACAGCAACCAGGACACTGTGGCATGTAGGCACCTTTTCCAAGTTTCTGATCATTCTCTGCTAAGACAGGTGTTTCCTCCCCACATGGGATGTAGTTGTTGGTCCCATGCACCAAAAATATGCTGGTAAGTGATGTTATGATGACCAACAAGGTGAAAGATAAAACTAAAATCTTGATTTGAGTAATGCAATGCAGATCAAGAATAGTATTATAGTATTCTCTTCATTTACACAGATTTGATGGCGAAGCTAAACAAGTTCAGTTCAAATTACATTTAATATCTACTATCAACTCAATCGAAACCAGAAAAAAATCAAAAACCTGGATACTATTATGACAATTTATACAGAAGTATGAATAACCAAATGTTTCTAGTTCAATGTAAATGTGGTCAAAAGGAGGGTACAAATGCAAGTGCACTAAAAACGAGTTGGTATTCTATTTATGAATATCACTCTGTTTCTTCATATACTACAGTCATTCAAAATTGGCACCATATTGGTGATATTGAATGTAAGGGGTGAGACTCTAATAGGCTACACTGAACAATTCATGCTGGCAAACACTGCAATCTAGCATTATAATGTTTGTGCATGTTTGTGTATTTGTATACCTCAAGACGAAGTTCTCTCCTTGAAGTCCTCTCCTGCTGGTGTTACTTTGTAATCCCTGAATTACTCATGGCTCCAGACAACTGCGCTCAGCCAGTTGTGTTGCCATTTTCCTTGTTTCCCTTTCAATGTTGTCATTACGTAACTCACAACAGATGATTGACTATTTAGTCAGTAGAATGGCAGTCCATGGGTCATTATGGGGATATCTGGGGTAGAATAAGAATCAGCTGTCACCAGGGACATAGGTTCATTTAGCAGCTGGATTTATACCAAATTTAAATGCAGTTGTATCTGTAACAAGATGCTTAACCATGCAGAAATCAATATTTTTTATATTAACATTAAATCAAGTAACTCAAAACCTGCTGTATGTGTTATGTAACAGTGCTCGGTTTTCTGCACTCTGCTGTGCTTGGCTATCTGCACATTGCTGTACAAAACTGCAATCACTAGAGGTGGCAAGCATTTTATTCAACGTACTATAGTCCTATCGGGCCGTGCTTTGAACGAAAAGTACATACATGCATGAAATGTATGCAGGTATTTCTCACAATTAATATAAGTATGCAAGTATACAGTTATTTTTCTGTGCAATGACAAGACCTGAATACTGTACTGCTGTAATACTATGGAAAACAAATATCAAAAGCAGCAGGTCAATGTCAATAAACTCTCTGAGACACAAAGAAATAAGCAAAACATATATGACGGGCTGGCTTAAATACAAGCCCACTATATGAACTAAACCTGTGCACAACCTGTAAACAGCTCTCAAAATATTAGCAGGCTTCCGTCTAAATAATGTATTATTTTGGTATACTGTGGTAACGTTGATACACTTAACATACTTACAGTGACAACATCTCCGAGTCCAGCAAGTATAACTCCGACATAACATATTTCCAAAACTGCTAACTTACGTCTGATTTAAACGTCGGCAACCTCGTGTTTAATTGGCTAGCTTGCTAACGATAACGTACTCCGTGAAAGTGCTATTGTCACTTTGAAAAGCTAGCAAGTTACATGACAGTAGTACAATACAAAACAAAAATATTGTTAACGCCAATGGAGTTCTTGGCAACATACACATTCACCTTACTCACACACAAACATTAATAACAGGAAGTCATACCGGAAAAGCATTTACTCAGTTCAAGTTTGCACTAATCAAGTACTGATTGAGAAAAGCTGCGTTTGCTAGCGCAGTTCAATTCAGCGCGCGCGTATGTGTGTGAATGTACGCGCACGTCCCGGAGCAGGAGGAGAAGTGGGGTCCAATGAATTGACTGACAGACAGGATGACAGACACTCCGCAAAATAACTTTCTTATTTACTATGAATAGTTTAGAAATACTTTAGCGAAATACAGGGGGTATAGAAATGCAGAGACATACTATTGTAGGGTGACCATATTTTGATTTCCAAAAAAGAGAACACTCGACCCGGCCTCGAGACACAAATTCAGACAGGCTTCTCAGAGGAGCGGGCATGCTTTATTATGCCTAAATGGTACAAAAATAAGTTCTGTAATACAATAATATAAAATCTGTAACAATCTGTAACAAAATAATTGCTCTCCCTTCAAATAGATAAATCTAATTAGTGAATAATATTCTAAATATGACCTCTTCTGTGTTAAAAAATCCAGCTTCAAAGATATCTCTTTATAACTTTTACATGTACTTACATAAATGATAAAACAGTCGCACAAAGAACTGAGTCAATTCTGCAGAAGAACCCTCACCTCGCAAAGCTTTATGTGTTTTTCTGTGTCCATGTGAGCTTTGAGATTTCCAGCAGCTTTATTAGACACTGAAACATATGTACCACCTTTGCACACAGTGCACTCAGCCTCCCATTTGTCCCAGCCGGGACGGTACATGGGAATAATTTTTTGTAGTTCATTTGTGAAGCTGCACTTTTGCTTTGGCATTTTTTGGGTGAAGAGGCATGGAATTGAAATGCAATACAGCTTCCCAGTGATGCCCTGGAGCGTCACAGGTGGTTGTTAGAGAGGAGCTACATAGATGCAGGTGCAGAAAACAGAACCTTAATGAAAACAGAAGTGAATTTGAGCTGCAAAGTGAGGCAGAGATTGGATGGATAAGATGAAGTAGCATGTAAGAAAAGAGACGGGAAGAATAGTATGTTTACAGATGATAAAGCCCCAGGGTTGAGCTGCAGAACCTTTTAAAAAACATTCATGTCTCCTGACCCAAGACTAGCTTCCTATAAATATCACCTTGTCCATTCTTTGAAAATCTTATGAGGTTACTTCTTCCAACTTATCCTTGCAGATGAGAGTTTAGGCAATCAAATGTTTGTATGTCCAGCAGACAACAATGTGATCAGTGTTTAGTCTGTAATCACTGAACTCATTCAGTCATCAAAAGAGTAGTATAGGATGAACGAGGCGTTATCATGCGATGGGTTCACATCACCCCATCCCTACTTTCTACCCTCTGTCATAATATATTTGACAGTCAAAGTACCACTATAATCTTCAATACATTTCTGAGAGTTGAATTCAGCTTTGACTTTGAAACCTTTTAGTGAGCTAAGTGTCTCTACAGAAAAAATCACAACAAGGAAACAATTCACATACAGCATTCACAAGGAACATTTTCAAAAAAGGTTTTTCACTTTCAGCAATGTCCATCAAGGTTATCTGCTCACAGCACTTCCTAAGTTGTATAATGGTACAAATGCAGCGCATTTCTGTCAAGGTTGATCTGGTCGTGAAAGATCCATTAGGACTACTAAGGGACAAATTAAGGGAATGTGTTTGAAAGAACGAACACGGCAGCACATTACTGCATGGTGTTTCAATGAAATTTCCATAAGCTTATGTAAGAGAGATAAAGCAGGTTGAACCAGAACAATCTCTCTAATGGATTAGACGGTGCTATATTATTAAAGCATTATATTTGTAATTAATAGTCAATTCTATATTTATCACATTCACCATAAGCACTTTGTTGTACAGTGGTAAAAGAATGATTTTTACACAGCCTGTAATTGGTTACCTGCTTAAAATTACAGAGGGAGCCACTATGAATTTGTGGAACCCAATGATTTAATCACTACAAGATTAAAAATGTTAATAACCAAAGTGTATTGGTGAGGTCCAGATTTTTGTCCATTGTTGTTCCCTTATTTGTCATGACATCATAGAGAAAGCACTTTAATCACATGCATTCGCATGAGCCCTGGTCCATGCATAAGAGAAATATTGTATGATGAGGTTAGAACAATTTCCAATAAGCTGCACATCAGTTTTTTAGTTAGATTTGAACTTCAAATAAGTGGTTTATGCTGCATTTGTGATTGTCAAATATGAATGGAAAACATACAGTACATTATGTGGTAAATGTGTGGAAATGCACAAAATCTATCACTTGAACATTGTCTAAGCCTATAGGGTAGTTTTATTTTAAATATATGAACTGGATAGATTGTTTTGTATCTTTTTTATCTATAAGGCAAGGCTTCACTTAAAGAAATAACTTTGACCTCACACATTGGCTTCTGGTCAAAGCTATCTTGGCTTTTTGGAACAAGCACACGCATAGAAGTAGTAAGTATCTGTATCATCCTTTATCTCTGGTGCTCCAGCAGAGGCCTGGGAGTTTGAGGGTTCTGTGCAGTATCTTAGCTGCTTCTGGACAGAGGCTTCAGGTGTAATTCCCAGAATCTGCTGGAGCAACACTTGGGGTTCCATAGCAACTGACGCGGACCTTGTTGACGTCCTAGCCGGTATGACCATTATGGTAATCGTCATGTCTGAGGTAGGCTGTTGTATTAGGGGTCTACAACCTCATGCTCTAATGAAGCCTGATCTTTGCTGTGAAGAATTTGGCATCAAGCCAATTATTTTTTTTTTTTCAAGAAATCACCATGGATGCTCCCGACACCATCATTGACTGCTAATAAACAAAAGCTGTAATCATCCACTCTCTCAGCTTCTGCATGAAATAAACCCTTACTGTAGCAAATAGTTCCATTGGTATTCAGATGAGATGTAAATGCTATGCAGGAGCTGCTTGTTGAGGGTGTTTTTTTGAGTGACAGCAGGGAAATCTGGAACACATCATCTCCCAAGTGATCATTGGTTCCACTCCCACTCAAAGCCTCTTCTCACTAAAGCTCCATCTGGACATTGTTCCCACTGAAGCATCATTACCTGACCCAAAGTGCCTGCTCTGTTGCTAGCGCTGCCTTTTCATGCTTGGTATTTGCCCCTTGACGTCAGACACAGACACACAAGGAACCCTTTAGCCGTCATTTTTGGACATGTCAGACATGTCCCTCTTTATCCGAAGCTGCTTTTGAAAAAGCACTTCCATGATTACAGGACACATACAGTGAGGTTCCAAAACTATTTATTAAGGTTGTAAAAAATAACATTGTTGAAATGATAACTACTTCTGTAAGTAAGTACCACTCAGTGTTGTGTAGGTGTCGCAAAGAAAAATAACAACATTGCATTTGGTTTGAGATCTAATCTCTTGAGTCAAGGTCCATATTTTGTTTATTCCATTCACCATCCTTCCCCACCTTAAATAGCAGGTCATTATACAGGGTGTCCATAAAGACTCTTTACAATTTAAAAAATTTATTACAAAGGCAATTGATGAGATATCTTAAACAGATGTGTTGTCTGTGCTCTGTGGTTATCATTTGTGTATTTCAGGTACCCTGTTGATGAAATAGGAAGTGGTAAATGAACCCTATAAACATGGCTACTCCTCAAGAGAAGGCACCATGTGTATCTTCATTATTGAAACAAAATCGATTCTTCTTTTCTGTGGTATTATATTGTCTATGGAACAAAGACACGGGACACCACTGACCTAAAGCATAACATCACTGGTGCCATGGCGACCATTGATGAGGCTCTGCTACAGCCAACATGGAAAGAAATCCAGTACTGTCTTGTGCTTCATGCAACTAATGGAGCGTGTAACCCATGTAAAGGTGTATTAAATGACACCAAAAAAAACGTCAACATCTACTCCTCAATTTGTACTAATTTCCACATATTTGTAAAACAAAAAGTTTAAGTTGTAAGGAGAGTTTATGGACACCCTGTATTACATAATTTGTTCTAATGGCCCACAAATGACATAATTGGGTTTACAATGGAGTAAATTTAAAGCTCAGTGTATTTCATACGAACACTAAAGTGTTCATTGTTTCTCTGTATCTGGGCAAATAGGGAACCCTTTTAGAAAAGTAAGCATGATGAATACCTTTAAGGTAACCCTCTAGTCAAGAAAACGAGATGCAGTGCCCAAATTGGTCCCCTTAAATTAAGAAACATGATGTGCTACATAGGCTACATTTCATGCTTGCAAACTTCCTCCAAGCAGGTGCACCCCCGCCTGCAGCTGGTGCCCTTGTATTTATTTTATTTATTTGTCCCTGCCCCTCAGACAACCTGTGTCTGCCACTTTATCAAGGTGTTGTTTCTCTCTCCTATTCTCCCCTGCAGCTATTCTGTCTATCTGGGGGAATGCTGCAGTCTTGGTCAGTGCATGTCGTCGCCTTTCCTCGCTCAAAGCTCCCGAGCTGCTGGCAGTGAACTTGGCTGTAACAGACATCGGCATGGCCCTCAGCATGTATCCTCTGTCCATTGCTTCAGCCTTTAACCATGCCTGGATCGGAGGCGACACGTCCTGCCTCTACTACGGCCTGATGGGAATGATCTTCAGCGTAACCAGCATCATGACTCTGGCTGTGCTGGGGATGGTCAGATACCTGGTAACAGGAAGTCCACCAATGACAGGTTTGCATAAGGAAATCAATGCTTGACATAAGCAGTCAATCTTATCAAGAAGGTGTCTTCTTTAATCCTTCCACTTATTGAAGGCTTCGTTCTTATCAGGCAGTTGTTTTAAAAGGATTCCAAGCAAGCCAACTGCATAGCAGAGTCTGCTGAATAATAGTCTGAACGGATGCCATAACTGACCTTTACACTGTTGTTAGTTTGTCACCACATAATGGTATGTAAACACATGGAATATTCTAGAAACTCTCTATTCTACATCTGACCCTCAAAAAAGGTACTCATTAGTTCACGTCTGACAAAGGTTGTACCTTTGAGAGAAATGGACTGCTTGTGTACCTCTATTTCTGATGTTTCTGATTTCTGATTTTCTGATGTCATTAATGCCCTCAAAGGCACAAGTTCAACACTTTATTTCTGAGTGTACAAGACCAGTTAGGTAACAGCACAACAAACTCTGCATGTTGTAGCAGCATGCATTGCTGTATTGATCTGCTTGTTGAAACAGGCACGGTATATATGTACAAAAGAAGAATAACAGAGAGAAAACTAAAGACGTTTCTGTCTGCAAAGTCAACCACACATGAAAAGTACACAGTGAGTGTAAGCCCTGCTTTGAAATCATCAGCATCTCATACACTTCCCAAAGCATACAAAATGCTCTGAATTTCTTACAAATGCAGAAAATGTGTCACACTAAAGATAATAAATTAAGCTAAATAATAGTAAACCAAACTCAAATTGACAAATAGGCAGACAATATGTCGCATACAGTGAAAATGGTTAGCAGATTGAGCACACAAAATAAGCACTTAATATCCATGGTAACAGTAATATCAAAGAACTTCTACTGGTGGTTTGAGATCCACATGCTGTCTTTCATAGATTTTGTTGCTATCTTTATCTCAGTGTTCTAGGCTCTAGATATGTAGCCTTTAGGGCTTTCAGTAGTTAAAAGCAATCTAATGAAATGCTTATGTAAGAGCCTGCCTTATAATTGACACAGCAGGGAATAAAGAAGAACAGTCCATGCCAGGCAGCACTTCAGGTGGAAAAGGGCAGCCGGAGCCCTTTAGACTAATTCATAGTGATAAGAGTAAATTGATTTGGTTATAGGTAATCAGTACACAGGAGGTAAGCTGTGTTCAGGTGAGCACACAAGGGAGTTTTGAGGCGGAATTTATTTACACAATTGATTGTTGTGAGTGCATAACAGTAGGAGGCAGCCTGTAAACTTTGTGGCTCTGAAATATCACAAAGCTCGAACATCCACTGATATAACCCACAAGTAAATCAGCAGTTTGGCCCAGAGCTGACTTGTCATTTTCATTGCATTTTATACAGTGAGGTCTTGTTTTGGGCAAGAGGTTTGAGAATCAGGCTTGTAACTGGCTGTCCGCTGGTTGGAATCCCAGGACTAACAGTACAAGGGCCTTGACTTAGGTACCTAACCCCCCCTACTGCTCGCTGGGTGCAAAAAGTGCTGCCCACTGCTCCTAAGTATGGTGTGTTAACTGGTGTGTAAAAGCATGGGTGAAATACAGAGGACACATTTACTGTTCGTCGTTTTGGTGTGTGTGTGGATCAAAAATCCTAAACTATATCCAAAAAGTCCTCTCACTACAGTAAAATGCTATAATGGGGACTAACATAATCACACATGAATAAAATTGGGCTCATTGAATCTTTGAGTCTCCACTATCCACTGACATCCAATGTATGCCATTCCAAGACTGTTTAGCTACCCTATGGAGAGATATTAAAATACAATTTGTGAAAATAACACACTGCTAAAGAAAAACTGCTTGTTTTTTCCCCTTAAACTCACTGGGAGTAGCATAAAGTGGACGTGTCTGTAATGATTGAAAATGGCCATGTTAGAGCTGGCAGGCAGTTGGAAAGATTTATTTTACATAAACATCTTGTGAAATAAGGGAATTGCTTGACATAAAGATGCAGCATAGACTTTAGCGCAAAATATCACAGTGTCTATACAAATATAATAGCAGTGTATAATTGATGTACCAAACTGAATTTAAAATGTGTCTGTGTACAGGTGTCAAGTTCCAGAGGGGCACCATGAGTATTGTGATCAGTGCCATCTGGCTATATGCTGGCCTGTGGGCCTTTCTTCCTCTGCTGGGCTGGGGCAGCTACGGCCCGGAGCCCTTTGGACTTGCCTGCTCGATAGACTGGACCGGCTACGGGGAGTCCCTGAATCACTCCACCTTCATCACGACTCTGTCTATACTCTGCACATTCCTCCCCTGTCTGGTAATCCTCTTCGCCTATTTTGGTATCGCCTGGAAGCTGCACAGAGCCTACCAATCCATCCAGAGCAATGATTTTCATTATGGCAACGTTGAGAAGAAAATCACTCTTGTAAGTATAACATAATCAATGCTGTATTGACTTTTTATTGGCTTTTCAGTTTTGTTTTGCTGATCGGAACACAATATCATGTCATAAGACAAGAAACTACATCGTTTTTAAAATTTCAATAATTAAAAGGCCAAAGGCCAATACTGAAATTAATGATAATGGATTTCTCTGTGTTCATTTGCCATTTTCATGTCAGTACAGTGATGGTAGCTGTGTAGTTAAATTAAATAAATGCACAACAATAGTGCTCAAACCAAAGCAAGAGAAAGGAGTGAAAACATATTGCTTTTTTTCTTCATATTTCATTCTAATTGTAAAAAGTAACAAACATCTTATCTATACAATCTAACAGCAGGTCTGCTATGCTGTATCGGTTCATTTTATGCATTTCTACGTGCTGTCAAGTGGAGGCATATTTACATAACACTGTAAATATTCAGTCAGTTTTGATGTTAATATTTTTTAAATAGAGTAAATCATTTGTCATTAGCTATAATGACATTCAGGCATTACCTGGGCAGAGCATTGTGTTTGACAGCACAGATCTATTTTAATAACATGGATATAAAAGTGATTTCCAAGGAAGCACCATCACTGTGACAGTACTGACAGCCAATTTAGGTAGTAGATAATCACCTCGCATCCTGATTCATCAGGTTTGTAACCCAACCAAGAAAAATTAAGATTAAAGCATAGCTTTGCAGGTGAAGCCCCATGGGAAAGGGTGCTCAGTGTTTTCTTTATTGCTTCGACAGTGCAGTGTGACGGGCAGCCAGACACCATTGTGTACTATGCAGGAATGATAGATGGGAGGCCAGTGTCTGTTTCTGTGCTGCAGTATATTGCCTAGATAGAAATAGATACAATATACTGAACACTATACATATATACTTGTCAGCCACAGAGTCGCCTCAGAAACAGCCCTCAGGGCATCAGTATAAAACTGAGAGGCTTAAATAACCACTTAAACCTTTCTTAGAATTACTTTAATTATCGACAATATGCTACTGAAAACATTAACAATGGAGGACATTAAATGAAAAGGGGTTCCTATGTTAAACCCTACCCCTATCTGATCACATCCTCGAGACAACAAAGCGTGAGGTGATCGCTGGAATGATGAGTGCCTCGTGTTTGTCAGCCCCTGGGCTGCACTTTCTCTCAGAATATACTTGTGTGTGTATTTTCATATTCATGAGTGTGTCAGTCTGCGTGCATTGAATTGATTTTTTGCAGCAGATTAGAAAATGTACACAGCAAAGGCTGCTATTCTTTTGAGTTTATCTGTGGTTAAACCCTGGTCAGGCCTCAGGCGATGCGGCCTTGCAGGATATTGAGGAGGGATTGACAAAGATCAGAAGAGAAAGTGTCTCACCGATCTGCAGATTGTTCTTGACAGAGCGGGCAGGGTCGGCGGCTGGTCATCGCTTTTACACATCTGGGCTCCTGTGAACACAACACATTTGTTTGTTTAGCAGTGTTTGTGTGTTCATTTTAACCCTGTTTTCACACAGAAGTGTGTTTTGCTTTTAGCAAATACATTCCAATGAATTATGAATCAGTCAGCCAGAGCTGTATTTAACATGTATGTATGAAGTGAATGCCTGCTTTGCTCTATCACTCTTTACCCCCAGATAGTCAAGATAGCTCCAACAAATGATGTGCTCCATAAATTTGTCAAATAGGTTTTGTCTGATCTCAGCAGGACTCACCTATAACCAGCACACTGCTCCCCACACTACCTCAAAGTTATTTCACAGAACATTCAAAGTGCTCCGCTGTGCATAACTTTTACCTGGATAACAGAGTGCACTCTTTAGGCTTTTTTATTTGTATCAGTAATGGCATTTACAGCTCAAATAAATGTGCCTGGTATGATTCCAAAAACATGGGATGCTGTCTTAACTGTCAAATTAAAAAAGTGTGATTGTTTACCTATTTACATATATTCAACCATAAACTGTACAAAAACAGGGTATTTAATGTTTAAACTGATTAACTTGTTTATTTATCATTAATATACAGTTCAACACAACAACTCTGGATGGTGTTGATATATAGCTTTTGCTTTTCATTGTAGAATCTTAATGTGCGCACTGACTGGCTTACTGACTGTTCCTGTGCCCATGTGATGATGTCCTTGTAATGCAATGATAGTATTCAATGCAATACCATTCAAGTGATACCGGGTCGAGGACATCAAATATTTATTTGGCCTTGCTCTTACAGAGATTTTCAAATTATTCTAGGAATCGTGTAAGAATGTTATTCCTGCAATTGTGCACAAAGAAATATTTAACTTAACTGCTATATTATTTGCCCATGCAGTATCTCACAGAGTGGTTAACTTCACTACATCCTTGCAGGTGATTAAGAGGCTCTTGAAGCAGCTCCTCTAACACCCAGTCATGACAACCTGTTTATCTATTAAACACATGTTTTTGGATGTGTTGCTGGCATCAAATTCATAAGTGCATATTTACAAAAATCTATAAAGTCAATAAGGTTCTGAGTCTTGCCCCTCAAACACATGTTTTGGTTTGAATGTTTTTTTCAAGTCTATGCTTTAACATCCTTTTCATTTGCTTTAAAGGCATGCTCTAATGTGATATCTGTCTTCCTTAATGAGAATATATATCATATGTATTACTTAAATTAGCAATTCCTAACTCTGTATAAACTGGAATGGGGATTTGGGAAATGGGATTTCTAATAAATATGCAAAATTCCTTAATGCCTCATTTCCACTTTAGCTGTTACATAATATGACATTATCACCTCACTAATTACCTGCCAAACGGTACATTCCTGTCCTTATAACCCACATAACACAATTGTTTCTAATTCCATATCTGGCTACAACTTGTGCTGAAAAGCTCAGTTGTAACTGCAGATTTACATACTTTAACAAAACCAGCATAGGTCAAATAATATAATTGTATGACTTATATTATATCACTCCAGTTTTTTTAAGCAGCTGTTCACATTCAGGTACAATAAATCCATCATCAGTATGACAAACACTCACCCTAAAACATGTGTGCTTTTATTTGTGGAATGATGAAAAGGAATGATGAAATATATTTTATGTACTATGAAAAATATGTAACAATATCAAGTTAAATAAAGTTCAACTAAGCAGCCTTAAAAGTACTTTATATTGGTGCACAATCCACATAGAAAAGGTCTTTTGATTTTGATCCCAGCTCAAAAATGAATTCTATCATTATTCACTTTATCTGCTGCCATGCCTGATGTCTGCATCACTGACTACCTCACTTTCTGCATGGACATTGTTGTTCCCACTATTTGCTTTGGATCACCAGCAACATCAAGAATTTCCTTAACTTGAAGAAGAAGGCTTTTAAGGATGGTGATCGGGATGAGGTTAAATGGGTGAAGTTGAAACTCAAAGCCCCTCTGAGGGGAGGAATGACCACAGGAAGAAGATGGAGCATAGCAGCAGGAAAACCACATGAGGGAAGTTTGGGATGGTATGAAGACCATCACAGGCTGCAGCACAAACGGGAAGATATTGGAGGATGATGTAGGGAAGGCAAAACTAGTTGAACAAGTTCTTTGACTGCCCAGCCCCCCTACCATCTACTCTCCCACACCAGTGCTGGCCAAACAACAACAAAAGGTGCTGCAGCCCTGAGTAGCCAAGGGGGCCCTCAGTGAACGCCTCAGCCTACTGTCCCTGACAACAAGTTCTGCCTCTGTTCCTCCTGTGCCCCTTTTCGACCAAAGCAGTTCCAGGGCCGGTCCAGAGCCGTACATCTTATATTCAGTATTAACATAAATGTAATCGCCATCCGTAGCGATCAAGATGAGCAGCACAAATGTGTTGTATCAGTTGTGTTTGGATGCCAATGTGGACTTGCAAAGCCAGGAGCAACATTTGTAAAGAGACATGCAGTCTGCCGTTGTTATTATACTTGCAGAGAGAGTGGAGAAGAAGTGTCGTAATGACTGTGCAAACCAGTACAAGCACCAGCTTCGAACCAGCCCTTGAACTGCTTTGGTCGAAAAGGGGTACCGGTTTCTGTTTCCCAGCTCCAGTTTCCTGCCTTGATTATGCTGAGTGAGTCTACCTGTGCACACTAATCTGGCTAGCTCCTTGATCCCTCATCTGGCTTAGCTGAGTCTCTGTGCCTTCTCTAACCCCATTGAGACAAAAATCTGCTTCACCGTATTGACCTCTAATGAAACTTACCTTTTTGTTGAGTATCCTGCTGCTGCTGCTGAAAATAAAGGTCATTACTAACTATTCCTGCTGTCGATTGTTCTGCAATTGGGTGCCAGAGTGGGGAGAAAATCTCTCCAGAGGGTCCGGCCTCCCCACACTCCTCTTTCCCTTTGGTCCATGTACAGACATGAAAGTGGTATTGATCTTCTAATCAAAGCAAAAAAACAAATCCTCTCACCTCCTCACAGGTTCTACACACCCCTATATTTTTGTTTAATCCTCTATGCCACCCCATGATCTTTGATCTGCTCTTCTTGTTTCAGATGGCTGTAATGATCAGTTCAGGTTTCCTTGTAGCCTGGACCCCCTACGTGGCTGTCAGCTTCTGGAGCATGTTTCATTCCCGGGAGCAGGGCCACATGGCTCCATTCGTCACCCTGTTACCATGCCTCTTTGCGAAGAGCTCCACCGCATACAACCCTTTCATATACTTTATCTTCCAGCGTACCTCAAGGCACAAGCTCCTCCGCCTCCAGAGACTGATGTTTTGTTGTTACCATCGGACCAATTTACCTGCTGAAGGAGGAAAGCTGGAAGGCAAAATGGTCAAAGGTTTTAGCTGTATTGAAAATGGGACTGCTGAGACGCCTGTGGGTGTGATGGGAGTTAAGGGCAGACAATCCTCGAGTAAGATGATGCCTTTGGGCTAATATATGTGAAAACGTCTACATTCTTATCTAAATGCAAATTTCTTAAATTGTAGTTTTCACATAAACAGTTTGTAGTTATTCCTAGGAAAACTAATACAAATATTTTGTTGATAATGTGAAAAGCAATGAACATCTACCATTCAGAGAGTGGCAGGGGAGCTGGATGGCAAAAAGAAACCCATGACTTCAGACCAGGACACTGATGTCTGTGTCTTTTTGTTGCAAGTTATGTCCAAAAGTTGTTTTTTCAAGCCTAACCGTGTTTTGTTCCCAGTCTTAATCAATTTGTTTTGTTCAACCTTAAATTAGTTTCTTTACTGTTGATGTATTGTGAAAAACATGTTAAATACAATACTGACTGAACCTATACTTAAATAAAAGTTAGGTCACCACAGGGGGAACAAGAAGTAGAGGTTGTGGATTTGAATTCCCAAAAGAAGCCTGAGAGACAGAAGAAAACAGTATTTTTGTGTGACCTTACCTTGGACTCCCATGACCTACACTATGTGTTCTATCCCTCTGACAACGTTTGGTGAGTGTTTCCCAATTCCTCAGACACCCTCAGTGTATGTGCTGCATCGCTTCAGCCTAACATGCAAGGTCAACTGCAGCCTCAGAAAAGTGACTTTTGCTCCTGACAACTTGAGCAACTACCTGTGCCAACTTTCTTAAAACTATAACGATTTGACTTTTCGTCCATCTGTTATCATGATACATACCATAAAATCATCATACACAGTTTTCCTATATGTATATCATGCTGACATTTGAGCAGATGAACAATGCAGCACAGATGGATCGGGTCACATATTAAACTAGAAAAGCACTCGGAGAGCGCAGAGTGTAGCTTCTGGTCAGACAGTGAGTGTTGTAACCAGTGATAGCGTCTACGGATGGTATCATTGTGGACAAATCCATCCATACATTTTCGCGTTATGTTGCTAACTGACAGACAGACAGACAGACAGACAGACAGACAGATAGGCAGACTAAACAAAGAATCAGAGTGGAACTAAAAAGCTTGGATGATTCTTGGTGTGTACCTTATCTCTTGTCATGTAACAGAGTGGATGGCACACAAATTAATATACATATATTCAAGAAAAAAGCAATGTCTTCCCAGTCTAACCCTAACCATTTTTTACTCAGTGTTTCACAGCTTGTGTCCCCTAACTTAGGTATTTTATTGGTCATAACTGATTGGATTGAAATAGCTGTTTTCTAGCTATGCAGTTTGTTTTGTTTCTTTATGCATACATTTATTCCATTTAAAGCAGTTCAGTGTTCTGATTGAAGCTGTGGACTAAAACAAAAGTGATAGAGACAAACAAATGATGTCAAATAAATGTATTTCGCAGTTGATGCACGGTTCACCTGCAGCTAAGGCACATCACGAAGGGTGTAAATGAATTAAAACAAAACTGGAAGCCCGCTGGCATTTGTAACTTTGCTTCAACACACTGCATGCTATACATTTATTGTGCTTTGAAAGCTTTGATTTGTTACGCTAAATGCTTTTGTAGCTGTTCCTTTTCCAGAGGGCACAAGCACTCTGTTGCCCTTAGACTGCCATGTCTTTTTTATTTAAAAAGAATTGTCTTGTTTTAATTAGAATTGGTTAGTCTTACTACTTAATAGTAATTACTTCACATAATATAAAGCTACAGCCATTAGCTTAGAGGCAAAATTGTCTACTAGCACCTATACAGCTCATTCACTGCAGTCGTAGTTATTATTTCTTTGTTAGGGTTCTATTGTAGGTACGTTGCCTGAGTAAATCATTGTAACCATAATATTTTGTTTCTTTACCTTTAGACAGAGCAAGGCTAGCTGTTAATTGCTATTTTAAAGCTGAGCTATAGGTAACCATTTCTGAGTTGTAGCCTCATATTTGGACATGAAAATGGTGAACTTCCACAGACTGTTTCTCCTGAGGAGAGTCACATCCTCCAGAGTGCAGCAGGCTCCTGGGAAGTGTGGAGGCCGGGGTGGAGAGGAAGACGGGGGACAAAATCAAAGCCATCTCAGACACCAATGAAGGAAAGTTTGTTCAGGATGGAGAAAGCCATTTGCTGCAGAGATTCCAAAGCCTCTTGAATTCTTTTTTTTAAGCTTTGCTGTTCTTTTTCGACTGTATGTATTTAAGTGATTCAGTAAACTGAGAGAAACATAAAATACTCAAAACCATTGTATGTGTTCTGGTTTTGATTTAGAACGTTTGTGAACGTCTGTTGACAGCAGGCAATGCTTCAAATGGAGATGTTGCTGCATTATCACAATGAGTTTGACCTTTGACCTTTTGGATATGAAATGCCATCATTCATCATTTTATCCTTTCTAGTAATGTATGTTAAACTTGATCAAAATTAGTGCATGACTTCCTGAGATATTCCTAAAAACTTGTTGTGAGCTTGACCTTTAGACTTTGACCCCAAAACTCTTGTAAGTCCAAGTTTTTGACTAATTTTTAGGAAGTGTCCTCCAGCTAATTATGAGTTATCCAGACACATAAATACAGAAGTTCTGGGTTTCAATCAAGAGGGGGTTTCTGATAAATCAGTCTCAGCACCAATACCAGCTCTAGCCAGTAAGCCGCTGTTATTAATCCCAGTTCATAACAACACATTACTCTGTGTTTTGCACATTCAAACACTGTCACAACATGCGCACATATATATAGAACTGTATATCCAGAGGGGGTGTGCAGAGGCGTGGGTATGTCTGCAGGCAGCCACAGTCCATGCAGCTTTGAGGCAGAGACATAACAGCAGTGAGCTTCCTGACACCAGGAAGAATCGGAAAACTGACAATTAAGTGCAAGCCACAAATTATTTCGCCATTTCGAATGATGGGAGCAGATAGTTGTGATAACTAAGGTACCCTGTGGAGGTTTGTTTAATGTTTCTATATTTGTCACCAGTACAAAACCCATGGGTCTAATGGGTTAATTCTACCTCTTTCAGTATTGTAGGTGTGTTTTCTGAAGCATGCCTCATTAAATTCTTTCATCCTGCAGTCTCTTTGTGCGTTTTGACTTGACATAAGGCAATTATTTCAGCCACATACTTTACTTTAAACTTATTGTTTGGATTAATATTATTCATTAAGGCATTTGTGACTCACTGCATAAATGTGAATTAGTAATCTTGCCGTCCAAGGAAGTATTTATGCCTCCATGTGATGCTATGTCTCAACTCAAAGCTGTAATAAAGAATAATGTCAGCATTACAGCAAACAGGCTCCAGACCTCTCTACATCATGTTCAGCCATTCAAAGAGGTCTGATGTTGTGGCTACTGAAAGCGTTTTCCTCTGAGAGAAACAAGAGTACAGAGCACCATGTCCAATGGTGCACTGTACACATGCTCATTGGATGGTCCCATTTCCAGAGCTGGAAAGTTGCTCTTCCAACTTCAGTGTGTTAATGAGAGTAAAGTCATCTTTATGTAATCTGTAAACAACATGGATGCTAAAAAAAAAATATGTTGCATTCAATTTCTTCGCGAATTTAATGAAAGTTATAATAAACTCCTCAACAACCATTTGGAAACATTATTTCATTCAATTATGTATCCTCTTTAATATGATATTTTATTTAGTTTTGAGAAGTCACGTTTACAACAAGGTACATGCATCGTGCATTCATGGAATGAGCAACACAGCTAATCGTGTGAGTAGTGCCCAAAAAAATGTGCAAAATCCCCCTGCAATATTCTGCGGTTGGCATTCACTCTTGTTTTGAGTTTCAACTGCTGCCAGGTGTGTTCACCTGATCCCACAGCAAAATGTGGCCAGGTTGGTGACCAGCATGAGGTGCCAAGCTGTTGTGGCTGCATGTCATTAGCAACTCCTTCCAAAGGAAAATCAGCTCTACTGTCAGGCTGTCAATGCAGACAAAACATTTTAGTTGAATGAAACAACCTAATGCCCTGACGACTCAGATAGGTTACATGGTTTCTGAGATACAAGAGCCCATTCAGCTCTTTCTGTCTAACTGTGATCAAGTCAAAGGTGTGTGCAGGGATATACATTTAATCAGTTACACCTGTTGCTAGCTTAATGGAAAATCCTGTGTGTTTTAAGATTATTCCTTTTTCAAAACATTATAAGCATGACCAGCATCTCAATTAGCCTCTGCTGGAGCTTCTTCAGTTTTCTTCTTGAGCCAGGGTACAGGAGGAGAAAAGGACTCTTGACCTCTCGGGTGTAAATGCAGTGGTAGAAGAATGAAGCACAGCCATGATTCAAAGCAGCAGTCTACTGAAGAAGCTCACCTATTGAACAAAATACCTCCCCCAGTGACGATGATGATAATGATATGTTATCATATTTTGTGATAATGAATCTGAAGTTCAAACAATATATTTGTGATTATCACTTCATATAATGCCAAATATGGATGAAATAATGATTATTTTTGTAATTTATTACTAAATATAATTTTTTGATTTTTTTTCTAAATGTAATAAATCAAGTGAGAAGTAGTCTCATTTTTGTATTGAGAAAGTTGGGACAGGAGTGCTTCTGCAACCACCATTAGCCCCCTTGAACTTAACATCCGGCTGCTGTTAGAAGGCATTTTTCACCTCTTGCCAGACAAACTCTCCAATCAACACCTTGCACGTCCAAACAGCAACACTCACTGATATTGTGAAAATTACTTTGTATTCTCACCACAGAATCACCTTTTAAACTCTGACACCGTGCTATTATCATGTCACTTTTCACTCTCACCCACTCCTTACACCAGCACAATTATATAGCTGCATTCATTTTGGCACCTGGCTATTAATCATGCCATTGTTTACAACCGTGAGGATCAACTAGTCCATGCAATGGATTTTTGCAGGGACTCCAAAGAGAATTGACAGCTATAAGAAAAAAAATCAATGTCCTAAAGAAAAAGAAGCCTTTCGTTTTGATTTACACCTTCGTTACAGAAGCATTTTTTTTTTATGTTACTTTGCTCTGATCGATCATGTCAGTCAAAAAACTATGGATTTTCAACACAAGCCACATATCCATCATACATGTCAAACTTCTGGCTGGGACATTGATCAGAAGTTAAACAGAATGTGATACTTTGCAAATACTGTTTTTGACCCCTGTACTATATTTGACCTTATCAACTTCATAGATTTCTCTAAATATGGGCCTTTTTTTTAACTTGATGCCATACATTGAACAGGACCAACAAGAGACTCTGAAGTTTGGAATGCCCAAAAAAAAGTATCACAATTGGGTAAGTAAGGGGCCTCCTTAAAATAGAATGAGGCCAGGTTTACCACTTTTTAAAATAACAAATATCCAACAGTCTAAGAACAATGTTTGTCAGTGCACAACTGCAAGAAATTCAGACATTTCATTATCTACAATCCATAACATCATTAAACATCATTTGTAGAAATCTCTGCAACATTGGAGGACCTTCCACCCTCCTGGCAGCTCTGCATTAAAAACACTGTCGGTAAGCACAGTTTGTTGCTGCATCTACAAATTTAAGTTAATATTCTGCCGTGCAAAGCCAAAGCCCTATATCAACAACATCCAGAAATGCTGCTGACATTTGAGCTCATCTGAAATAAACTGACACAAAGTGGAATAGTGTTTGAGCAACATAAGCTGCTATCCAGATGTCCTTCCTTTCTCAGACTGAGGGCCATTTTAACTTTAATTGAACCAGCCAAGTGTGACAACAGCATGTGTACAGTTTTCAGTTGAATTCATGTCAAAAGGGATTAGCGCTCTTTGTCATTTACATGTTAGACAGCGTCCCAACTTTGATTTCTTAAATAATTAGTGTTATCATAACTGTGGCTCATGAGGATGTGAAGCCAATTAAAGTCTCCTGAGAAGTAATTAATTCGTATTTCATATAACAGGGACAGCTTTGAATCCGTTCACTGTAAGGCTGCTGTGGAGATAAGAGGGAAGCAATGTCAGTCTTTAGCTAACAATGCTTTTCATTTCACTTTTTCCTGGATACACCTGAGTGCAGAGACTATTCACATGTTGTCAAGGCCAGACTAAGAATGTCCTTTTTTGCCTTCTGGGCAACATTTTTGTCGATTTATTCTTTTGTTTTTGATGGTCTAAAAGCAGTCTAATGTGAAATATGTAAAACTGAATGTATAACATTTTCTTAGACACAGCCTTTACATCAAGGGGCCACACTCTGGCATCCACCCTCTTTTCTATCAGAAATCATACAGCTTGTATAGAATACAAAGGAGATTATTCATACTGCACTGGGAACCTTCACTGAGAAAGCAACAGCATAATCATAAAAGTGTTGAAATTAATTCATGTATTAATGGATGAATGCCTGTCATGTTCTCCTCATACAATATTAATGCAGCAGCATGTAGGATTTCAGGGAATCTATTGGCAGAAATTGAATATTTACAATTATTTCATACAAATTGTATCATATTCATATGACAGCCTTGGGTTGACACTTCAGGATAGGAAAAATAAAACACTACTTCTAACAACAGGACACAAAAAACACCATCACAGCTCACAGTTTCCAGATATTTTCCACTTTCACCACCGTGAATACAACAAGATGATGGCATTCATATGGGTTCATCTCGTTAACAAGCTAAACACGACCCCATAGGGCGCCACAGGAAGGAGTTCTTAAACCTGGAACTAGTTATCATTTTAGCACCCTGGGGTCTCTCCTCTCAAACTCAATGAGGATTTTAAATGGGTTAGTGGTTAGATGTCTGAAATAAGGTCTGAGGTTAACACAAGCTTAACAGATGTTTGCGTTTTGGTGTACCACATAAAATACTTGTGGAGTTTTTACCTGTTCCTAAAAAGGCGGTTGCTAGAAAGTGGCTAAATAAGACTACAGTGGTTGACTGGGTCATTAAATGTCGCCATAACGGAGGCGGACAGGAATTTTCTCACTAGTCCCTCTTACAGCCTCTAGTTGTGCATTTCAGTGCTCTAAGATTAGGTTAATAAACAATTTATTTGGCCAATTAAACGCCTGAAGCGTAACGGAAGTGACGTTCAAGTCATGCAACCGTAGAGTAGTTCACTAAAGCATAACGTCAGCTTTTTAAAGTGGTGTTCTTTAATGAAGATTATCCTGCTGAACAAAACGTGTAAACTTAAAAAGCCAGTTTCCTACAAAAATAGATCATTTCGAAGGCTCTGTTACAATACTGACTAGTCTTTTCACACTCCATAGGACCTTGTCATTCCTTGTACCCAATACTTCCCACTTTGTATCCATAGTGTTGCTTCAACCATAGTTTACTTTGGAATTATTATGGTCATGAAAGGGTGCCACTAAATTCAAATGTAAATATGGGTCATTTTCAAGCTAGCTTGTTTTTTTTTTTTTTAGGGAGGACAGTTTCCACATGCTAATTTAAAAGGTTTCCTCCCCAAACAAAAGGCATAAGGGGGCGAAAGAGTGAACAATGTATTCATGTGTGTTTATTTAGTGGGAAATTTTCATCTACATGAGAAAATATTTTAAATGTTTCACCACTGCATTATATCTCATTATATTTTGAATTGTCACCTGAAATTTGTCTTTGCCTTAATAAATAAAAAGACATTTCCCAACACACCCGCCTATCCCAGCGGCCCCCCTCCCCCTCCCCACCTCCACCCCCTCTGCCTTCTCAGTCTCAGCAGTCGTGGAGACGCACCTACAGCTTCAGCCGGAGCAGAGAGCAGTAGCGCGGCGCGGCACCCTCAACAACTCTTGTGTGCAGCTCCCCACTTGAAGACAGATGGATCTGACGCCGGAACGCGTCAAAAGCGGCACATTGTGACTCTTCGTCATCCCATGTAGACGGATCACGTTTCCTCTGTTACTGATCACAGTCCCAATGGATAGCTATACCTCCAAGTTATCACCCGCGCTGGACATCTGCGTTGGCTGCTATCTGCTGGGTGTAGGTAAGTTTAAAGCCCTGAATGTTATGAAAAGCGACTATAGCGCTCAAATGCTTTGCATCTTAGCTCAGTTTTATGTGAGTGGACAATGCAGTTGGATTAACGTCTTCCCAAGGACTTGGAATCGTAAACATAATCCATGATATCCATCTTTACGCACATTTAACCAAGAAGGCTGGTGGATAAGGCCTGGGTCTAGGCAACATTTACACTGAAAGATGTTTGTCAAGTGTTTTTAAAGGGACAGTAAAACCAACATGTTGCTTAAATCTGCATCAACCCTTCAAATAATGACGCTGTGTAGGGCAGAAGCACACAATAGGATCCCCACAATGATTATCCCCACAATAACCATTCCATTTAAATGAGACATAACGTGTTCCTGATTAAGGTTACAGTTAGTGTCTTCAAATTGTCATAAAAGAGTCCATGTGGAAGAGGGCAGGCTTTAATCCTCTAGGATACAATTAGATATAACATAAAAGAGCACTATGTAGTGTTTTTATTAAGTGTGATATTTATAATCATATAAATATTGGAATAAAAGATACATTAAGACCCTTCATGTGAACTTCAAAGAAGACTAACTGACGAGCAATCAGCCTACTGTGAGACATTTATAGCTGTATCTCACATTCATTTACATTTCATAAATCTGTTAAGAGAGACCAAAGCCATAATTCACCAATGCAGCTCTCACCTAAGTAGAGCATGATTCCTGCAGCAATTTCCCACATCCTCATCCCACAGAGCTTTCATCTCACAGTCACTCAGAACCAGCAGGAGCGGTAATCAGCTACTGCAATCATCTTCCTGCTCCGACACTCATGGAATCTGTCTCAGTTAATTTAATGAAGGACCAATGGGAGAGTGAAAGATTTACAGAGTGTAATGAAAGATGGGTGATAGTTGCCTTTTGGCCAAACAGAAAGCTGGACATGGTGCAGAATTGGGTGATAAAAATCCATCGTGTGATAACATTTCCACGTTGGAAAGTGATTATTTTCCTGTTATGGACAGAGGGAGCTGGTTGAGCCTTGACATTAACTTCACACATGCACTTCATCTTATTTGTTTCTCTGCTGGCTAGCAGAAGGGGTGTGTGGCTGACCCTGTCTCGACAGGAAAATAAATCAGATAATCGAAAATTAAAATGTCAATGGATTCAGCACAAAGACACATTTTATAACATAAGCAAACAACCCTTTCTTCCTATGACAGACCATTCTTTCTTTGTGTCTTTTGTTTGTTTTATTGGTGCAATATGACAACAACCACGATGACATCAGACTCAAGGAAAACAGTGTGTGCACAACATGCAACACAAAGGGATATTTAGTTGTAAATCTACAAAATGTGTTGTCAGTTAACATGTGGTGTTGTGAATGTTTAGGTCACTGTAAGTGAGAGAAAGGTGTTTACAGGGAGAAAAAAATATGCAAGCATTAATAATTTTGGATTAAGAAAATAAAGTGAGTCTCTGAGTTTTATTCCTGTGAAAATGAAATTACAGTGTGCGGTAGTGATGATTACCGAGGCATACATTATATTAGTTATCTCAAACTGTGTTAGGGCTTGGCCAATGAGCGCCTTTCTCATATAATTAGCTTTTTTAATGAAAGGAAGTAAGTAGTTTTTTTTTAAACATATGATCATGCAGACATGATTTGTAATAAATGGATTCCCTTTGTGTGATGATCTCTCGAGTCGGTTGAAGTAGCTAGCTGTGTCAGGAGAGGGTAAAGGAAAGGGCTAGGACGGCATAATCATATATCTCATCTCCTTATTTTCTAACACTCACGTGTCTCATTAGAACCAATATCAAGTGGTGTGCTAATCATTGATGTAATTAAGTTCATTGAGATGAGACACGCCTCCTCAGATGCTTTGTACAAACAAGTGCGGCAGAGTGATGAAGATAATAATGACATCATATAACCTTCCTTCGCTCTCTCCATCTTATTACTGACATTAATTACACAGTTGTTTACATGAGATTCAGTTCTGATGGTTTCTTTAGTTTAGCTGTAAGCCATGGCTTCGGTATCAAATATTTAGCTATTCCTCTGCCTCCTTTAGTGATAATGGTAACATTATTATATATCTAATTTATTTGCAGTGTTGGATGTCAGGATTGTTTAATTGGAGGCGTGGCTCTGCACCATGGGAACATAATCATTGATATTAGTTGTCTTTTTTTATGAAGGTGGTTATGTAGCCTCACTATTAACTATATAGAGAGCAAATGTAAGCATTGCAATGTGGTCTATTGAGAATTCACCTATGGGATTTCTGCATTGGATTTTGAATCATGGCAGAAAATAAGCTCTGTGGCAAATACTGATGTTTTGAGGTTAATCTTCTCACATTAGTGCCACTTTTTATGATGTTTCAGCGTTAATACATTTGACAGAAGTACAAAGCGAACATGATATTATAGTGAACCACCCTGTGACTTCACCACCATTATGCTTCAAACACTCTCCGTCAAGCTAACCAGTGGTTTTGACAAGCTAGCAAAACTGAAGCCTACTAACTTGTTTATTAACAGAATTAGCAATCTACAACAGTTTGCAAGAGCTCTGAAAAACACAACTAGAGCATGTAAAGCGGACCAGTGAGAAAGATCCTGTCTGTGTCCGACGTGATGACAGCTAATGCCCCTGACAACCACTGTAGTCTAAAGCTGATTGGGGTAATTACGAACATAGTTTATGTCGTACAACAATGACATGAACATTTCCTTCAGCTTGTGTTAACCACAGACCTTTTTTCAGGCATTCACCAAAAAACTCATTAAAAATCCTTGAGTTTGAGAGGCTAGACCCCAGGCGCTAAAATGCTAACTTACTTCTGGGTTAAAGAACAATAATTTGTATACAGTCTCTTAAGTCTGGTATTATCCATAGGGTCTGTATTGTCTGTATGACAGGCTTTGTAGTGCAAATGATGCAGCCCAGTCAAGTCTCTGTCGGCCTCAGTGTGGACAAGGCAGCTATCTACTGCAGAATTAATAGATAAATACAAAAATGACAAAATACATAAATAAATAAGTTGGCTTGAAAGTCAGCCCACTCTTGCTATAACTGTGTCCACACAGCATGGTTTCAGACAGGACACTGAGTGAGTTAGGTTATTCATTGGAATTATGTATCGCATGCATAGTATCTCATTTGTCACAGTCACTTAAACTTGTCTAACTAATCTTCAGATTGAGATATTTAGATATAGATGTACATTTGGTGATTATATTCTGCTTGACTGTTGAGACATAAAAGGATGTTAGGGTGTAGATGTTATTCGCTCTCAAGATATATATATATACATATATATGTGTGTGTG